>JAQJVL010003985.1:0-51575 GCA_035578905.1 Stictocephala bisonia
GATGATTTTGGTAGAAGTGACAAAACTGATAAACACACCCGCATCTTGGTTTTCCCCCTTAAATTCACTATTTCTATCCAACTCCATTTCAACCTTACTGGAGGAAGATTTTCCACACATCTCAGCACCAAAAAACTGTCCACCCACTCAACCTGAGAAGTCGCAATGTCTAAAAACCATTATCACAGAATATTGGTATCGTGGGGGAAATCCGGTAGACCTCGGGAACCGCTGCTTGAACCTCCTAAGAACAGGACTTCCTCGATCTACACTCTTAATCTTCAACCCTGAGTGCTTATATATACTCAGTTTAATGCTGAAGGAACATACAGCGCCGAATCCCTACACAAAAATCCTCAAAGAGATTAAGTTAATTCATAACAAACAAGGATATGAAGAGAGATCTAACACGAGCTCCTATCTGAATGTTCTGAATTCACCTAATCACGAGTATGATTCAAAATGGATGCTAGAAAGATGCCGACCGAAGAATGTAACTATCATTGACAGCAGTCCCGACTTCATAATTAAAAAGATGGGTCCACGAATACATCCGGGAAGTGCTCTCAGTTTGTCAGAGAACTTCTCCCCTATCTATCTCACCAGTGTTAGCAATTTACCTCTGGCATGGCACATTGTGAAATATAACCCCCAGTCATACGAGAAAAATCCTCAAGTCCTAGTCAAGAGGGAGTTCACCAAAAAAACTGAGTAGCATAAATCATCTTTACAAAGAAAGTCTTGTGGTAACAACTGCCCCTTATAAGCTGCTTTCTTGTTTATCCTATATAGCAAAAAGAGGAGGATTCCAGAAACTGACAGTAAAAGGAATAATCTGCTGTGGGGATGGGACAGGGGGTTATTCCTCCATTCTCTGCCAAATATTCAGGAAAGCTACTATCCTGTACAACAGCTATTATCATATAAGCAACCAAAGCTCTGTAGGCTGTGACAAATTTATCCCGGCAGCCATGGTCAGCAAGAGGGTGCAAGCTTCTAGAGTCATCGGAATCGACGACGTGATTGAAGGAATAAGTGACTTGACCGACCCTGAAATAGGACGACAATTCCTGTCAAGAATGCCTAAGGCTGAGATGCTGATTTGTGATGCAGAGGGTGGGTCATCTTCCAATATATCTAAGTTGATAAAAATAACCAAGAATCTATTGGAGGTAGTCCGGAAAGGACAGATTAAAATAATCATACTCAAAAGTTACGTATCACGATCTGACTTAGTCATTGCTCAACTACACGAGATCTCTGGATTGTTCGAAGAGGTAGTCTGTTTTAGATCCTGGTTCTCTAATTACGGAAACTCTGAAGTTTTTATAATAGGAACAACTCCTCGACTTCAACCATCGAAGAGAATCTCAGAATACGATGCCAGGACTGACTCTATTCACTTAAAAGGAGATGCTTCTAGATCGGACTCACTGGCACCTCTGTTGACCTCACTTCAGAACATCAAGGTGGAAGAAACCTGCGAAACTGTAGCAGAGCAGTATACAGAACTCCTTAGATTGGAAACCCAGCGGGATTCTATAAACTACGCCTGGTCGTTACATCTAGAACGAGTGCGGGCTTTGGAGAATCGGGTTTTCCCTCAAGATCTAGTAAGACTCCTGAGCTCAGAATACTCCTTAGTAAAATTTAATCCGCATTCAAAAACAACATTGAGAAAACACCTCTTGACCCAGGCGGTAGCCGGACAACTTATATTCTATTATCTGGTTTGGGTCCTACATGACAAAACTAGTGAAGAGTTGATTTCATTCGAAACAAAATGCGGAGACATGTGGTTTATCATATATGAGTGTATCTCATGGAAATGGAGTATGACCCTCAGCAACTCCAATAAGCGTGGAAGGAAGTCAAAGGCATGGCAGTTGAGCCAGTTGCTCTCCCCAGCTAACTTTAAGTTTATTTATAAGGCGATCAGAGAACTAAAAAGATTTGAGGATATTCATGGAAAACTCACCTGGAAGATGTGCGGGGCGGATACATTTCCTTATCAGGTGAAATATATCACCGATTTCCCAGACTGGAAGGCTAAAATCGGGGAAGAGTGCGCACCCCTCAATCAGCTGGCTATGCCAGGAAAAAACCAAACCTTGTACGTAACTGCAGGGATTCTACAGCAGTTCGAACACTCCGATGAATCCGAAAAGGTCACTATCATGACGAGACTGTTAGAGGAAGAAAAAATCAGGGGGAAGGTTGGAGAATTCCGACAAATCCTTCATAGTTCTTCTGTGTTGACCCCAAATCTGGTATCTATGTGTAACATGTACAAATATCTGAAAACTCAGTCTTTCTTAGAATATGAAATCTTCCAGTCACCTTAGACTTAGAAAAAACTCCTCTTCAATCCTACTCTGTCTCGCTGTATCTCGTCATAAACTGTCATTCTTAATGTTCTAAAAAGTACCATTGTATGTGTATGGGTGGTGAGTTTGTGGGTCAATATCTGTAGGTGAAAATGTTGTCCTACTAATTAATCACCCGCCCATCCATACACGTACAGTGGTTTGTTAGTAGTTAGTAGTGGTTAGTAGTTCAACTAAACTAGGTTTAATCTCAGAAACACAGCTTACACAGCGGAGAGTAGTCGATCCAGACTCAGTGTCTAGAGTGACATCCGTCGCTTCTAAGCGAATCCGAAGAAGACCTGTAGTGCCACGCAAGTTGTTCGATCCAGACACTTTGGAAACACACTTGCCGGAACACTTGTGCGGGACGGAGCTATCGAAGCACACGGCGAAAGTCCTTTACAACCTGTATAAGAACTCGTCTCAAACAAAGAATGGCCACCTTATCGAAATCGTACGTAACATATCACATGTGCCGATTGATATCCTCACCGACAAGACACAGAACTATCCACAAATAAACGACAAACACTATTTGTTTTGTGCTTTAAACGGGAGTTCGGACACGACTACCAATCATTGGAAGAGAGACGAGAACTGCTACCTCAGTCACTTTTGGTGGCTCTTCGACCGAAATGCAATCAAAAGAAGGACTCCCTCGATTCGTTATTTAGACGTGCTCTCAAAGAAATGTGTGAAGAAATTCACGCGTTCGAGGAGGACAGTGAGATCAGCATAGAGAACCCGGTGTTCATCAGTGGCAGATACCTTGAACTGAGGTTGTTACTAAAGATTAGAGAGTCATATAGAAAAAACGTCGGTGAAGACGTAATCAAGTATTTAACCGATTCGTGACTCAAAAAGGAGTCGCCGCTGAAACCACTAGTCGAGGGCAGTATATGCGAGTTGTACTTAAGGAAGTTACTGGATCGATACGACCTGAGAGCAGCCAACTTCGACAAGGTCCTCATGGAAATGCCAATCACTCCTCAAAATATGATAGTGTGGACCGACACTGGTTCGCAGGCGGCTATAAATGTGACTATGGCGAACTACATCGGAACCGTCTACGAAGAGGTGAACGGCGAGTGGTCATCGCTTAGTGATGAAGAGAAAAAGATTAGATCCATATATCTAGAATTTTCCACGGAATACAGCAAGAGGATGAAGGCATTTATAAAATCAAGCGAGCTGTTTCTGTCGGACATGTTAAAGGCGAGCGAGCTGATGGCGTGGATGTGTTTCGGCGTCACGACTAACTGCGCCAAACTGGGCACGGCGACTATGGTGGCATCATATCTAATGGCAAAAGCAGAGAGTGAAAGCAACCGAATCAATCCACTCGTATGTTGGAATTATTCTCTCGCCAGCATACACATACGTGAGCCGCTGATCGCTACCAATCAACCCGTCTTCACGCTAGAAGAGTATTTCAGTGGACTGGAAGAAACAGTGGAGCTCCTCGAAGGTACGGACGTCATCGAATAGTAAATGTCCGTATATGTTTTTTGTAATTACTTGTTTGTAATATTTAGCATAAACGCTTTGTATCATTTGTCTGTGTTTTTTATTCACTTGTTCGTTGATCAATTATCACGATAGCTCACTAAAAAACCTGTTACTTTGTAATTGGAATGACGAGTCTGGCCGTGACACCTTAATGATGTAAACGTCGTTAATCGACACAGTATCTGCTAGAAGTGAGTTTTTGAAGTCATGATCGTTCAAGTCACCTCCTATGTCAAAAGTAGAGGTGTCGAACTTGGACATAAGAGATTCCTGTGTGTAATACCTTCTCAAAGTCTTAACCGTCGGTACCAGGGAACCGTGTCACAGGTGCAAACGCACGTTACAGGACAAGAGTAAGTATATTTCTACCACTGGAGTCGCGGAAGACAAACAAGACGGGGAGTTAGAAGATACTAGCATACACTCTAGCAGCAATTCAGAAAGGGGAGAAGAAGTGGGATCACCCGTATACGCAACTATGCATCGGTCTCCACTTGGCGAGGGACGAAGTAGTGAGCGGAGCTCACGCAACAAAGTCAGAGAAAAAAGAAAAAGAAGCTCGGACTCGTCGTCCGGATCAACGTCATCTTCGTCTGACGGGTGATCACCTGAGCGACACGAGGGGAAAGACGATCGCACCAAGGGAACCAAGAACTCAACGTCCCACAACGAACGAGGTTCTTCTTCTAAAAAAAAAAAGATTGCACAGCAAGAGGCGGCGCTCTCATTGCCGATCTCGTTCACGGTCTCATTCAGTAGCGTTGGTGAAGGCGGCGCAGACACAACAGCCTGCGAGGAAATAAAGAAAAGACGAATCGCCTGCTGCAACTGAAATCACGTCAAAAGATCCGACACGAATGAGTCGGACTAGTATCGAAACGCACGTGAGTGTGAGGCCTCTGGATAGATGTGTAACACCCGTACCACGAGCCGGCGCCACGCCGTCACAGTCCTATGCTCGTCTTACAGAAGAAGTGAATAATGTAATATATAATACCATCATGAAAGAAAAACAAACTGTGATATATTTCGACAGATTGTTCGGGCTTACCAATGTGTTCAGCAGGTCTCACGAGCTATTCTCGGACTGTACATTTTATCTAGCTGACGGCACGATTACACCTGAATGGACTAGAGAAGGTCAGATGCACGGGCCTGGAACCTGGACAGGACACTTAGGAGGGATTGAGGGATTACGGCAAAAGGGCTGGACGGTTTTCACCGCGGTCATTCTCAAATTTGTCTGCGATTGGCGTCACGTAAAATATCAACTCCTGGGGCAAGGAGACAACCAAGTTCTGGTCACGTCTTATTTTCCCCAGTTGAACCAAACCATCGCCCAACAACATAATTTATTCTTAACACACTTGAATCAATTCTTAAGTACCATCGGGCCGCCTATGAAACTTGAAGAGTCATGGTCATCTTCTAATTTTTTCACCTATGGGAAATTCCCATTACTGAAGGGAGTTCCCCTCAGCATGTCTCTGAAAAGAATCAGCCGCTGTGGTCACCTCAACAACCAAGGGATTCCCAGTTTGGATTCAGTGTTGAGCTCTATAACGGCGAATGTCTCCTCCGCGGTCTCACTATCAAAGAACCCTATCACTCCAATCTTGGTTGCGGCTTTTGAATCATACTCTGCAATCCATCTCCACTTAACACAACCGATGTACGGGCCAAGCATTCTTCCATCTCTAGCTCAAATCTCGGTAAAAATCCCGACAGGCGATGGAAGTCAACGCATTATAAAAGAAAAACTTACTGATCGGATGAAGTATGTGGTCAAAGATAGCCAGCATCTAGCACTAATCCTCTGTTGGATACCAAGTGCCCTCGGAGGATATCCTATCTTCCAGGCAACTGACACCATGATGCATGGGTTTCCTGATCCGGTGTCGTTAGCGCTTTGGGAAGTAAGACAATGCTATCTAAGGATGCCTCGAGAACTAGCCCGAGTACGATTGTGGATACTTAAGGTCCTACATCCAAGAATAAATCCATCAGTCAACGAGGAACTTCTGTGCCAGAGTCCCACTAGTCTAAATCTCTTAAGAGGTTCACGGCCTGAGGACCAGGTTAAAAGACTGGTTCTTAAATACCTCCCCAAAATACCAGACATAGTCAACGAGGCATTCCTCTATTTCTTTGAACAAAGTCAGGAGGACCAGAGACCCTTAGCCAGAACATTGTTTTCCATGGAGCCATGTCACCCGCGTGTCATGGCATCTATATATGAATCTACCCCCACTGGTGTCGCCCAGGGCATAACGCGAAAGCTCCAAAGCACAAAAACGTTAGAGCTAATGATGAATGAGGGCCTCGACAGTGAGATGCGATTGTGGGACATGGACGCGTTCCTCCATGATGAAGGCATCAGAGTCAATCGTCCAAAGAGACTGACCGAACTCAATTACATCTATGAGAACAATCAGTTGTGCTCCATATTCCTCATCCTGAATCAACCGGATTTCGCGGAGGAGATTGTCCATACATGCAGCACAAGACAAGCCCATGACCTCCGAGTACACTCCTGGGGAAAAGAGTTGAAAGGGGTTACAGTAGCTGTCCCCATGGAGTTAATAAAACCAACCGTGGGTGTAGAATGCATGCTTAACCACCACTCCAATTTAGATCTTGGGTACATCCGATGTCAGACATCCTGGAATTTGGCCCGAAATACTCAACTAATGACATCAAGCTTAGGGCCTTTCAAACCCTTCTTCGGATCTAAGACTGAAGAGAAAGTAAAGTATGAAGGGGGAAGGCTCGTATCTGTATCACCACCAATGCTAAAAGTGGCATTGAAAAATCTAAGACTGATAAATTGGGGCACTTCACCCGACTCTAATCTCAGTCACCTTATCACAACGATATTTAGTCATATGACTGACGCTGATTGGCAAATTCTGATACCTCAGCCCGGAAATGTCACTGGCACTCTGGAACATCGATGGTCCGATTCACGGACAGAACATGGTGTATCCCCTTCAATAAGTTTTACCACTAGCACCCATTTTACAGTCAATACTAATCTCTTCAAACCAGAACTGGCCACTCACCTGATAGGGCACGACAACGTCAATATTAGCCATCAAGGGCTATTCTCTTACATAGCATCATATAACCAGATCATGTGCGTTCACAATAAACCTATCCCAAAAACCATGCACTGGCATATCCAATGTTGCCAATGCATTATGGACGTCGACGAAGATCTGATCGATGTCCCTGATTCAGACGATTACAGGGAATCGGTGAACATTTATGAAGAACCCAACAAATCACCCTTTGTATGGATAAATATGAACGCACTCATTGATCGTGAATTTTCCGAAACCACATATCCATCTATCAGCGGCATAAACTGGAGAGGAAATTGGGAGGTAATCTTACCGGCCAGTATCGCAAATTGGTTTCTTTCAACCCAACCATCAGTAGGTAGCAATCAGAATGAATGGATCCTGGAAGAGTCTCAGATGTTGTTGCCAATTGCGATAGCTTCAAAGCTTTACGCCCCTAGTATTCTCGCTTGCCTCGCTGATATGATCCTACTACAATATTTAGTCAAAAGAATTGTATATTGGGATCAAAGAACACTAACCACCCCCATATCTGAGATGATTTTGGTAGAAGTGACAAAACTGATAAACACACCCGCATCTTGGTTTTCCCCCTTAAATTCACTATTTCTATCCAACTCCATTTCAACCTTACTGGAGGAAGATTTTCCACACATCTCAGCACCAAAAAACTGTCCACCCACTCAACCTGAGAAGTCGCAATGTCTAAAAACCATTATCACAGAATATTGGTATCGTGGGGGAAATCCGGTAGACCTCGGGAACCGCTGCTTGAACCTCCTAAGAACAGGACTTCCTCGATCTACACTCTTAATCTTCAACCCTGAGTGCTTATATATACTCAGTTTAATGCTGAAGGAACATACAGCGCCGAATCCCTACACAAAAATCCTCAAAGAGATTAAGTTAATTCATAACAAACAAGGATATGAAGAGAGATCTAACACGAGCTCCTATCTGAATGTTCTGAATTCACCTAATCACGAGTATGATTCAAAATGGATGCTAGAAAGATGCCGACCGAAGAATGTAACTATCATTGACAGCAGTCCCGACTTCATAATTAAAAAGATGGGTCCACGAATACATCCGGGAAGTGCTCTCAGTTTGTCAGAGAACTTCTCCCCTATCTATCTCACCAGTGTTAGCAATTTACCTCTGGCATGGCACATTGTGAAATATAACCCCCAGTCATACGAGAAAAATCCTCAAGTCCTAGTCAAGAGGGAGTTCACCAAAAAAACTGAGTAGCATAAATCATCTTTACAAAGAAAGTCTTGTGGTAACAACTGCCCCTTATAAGCTGCTTTCTTGTTTATCCTATATAGCAAAAAGAGGAGGATTCCAGAAACTGACAGTAAAAGGAATAATCTGCTGTGGGGATGGGACAGGGGGTTATTCCTCCATTCTCTGCCAAATATTCAGGAAAGCTACTATCCTGTACAACAGCTATTATCATATAAGCAACCAAAGCTCTGTAGGCTGTGACAAATTTATCCCGGCAGCCATGGTCAGCAAGAGGGTGCAAGCTTCTAGAGTCATCGGAATCGACGACGTGATTGAAGGAATAAGTGACTTGACCGACCCTGAAATAGGACGACAATTCCTGTCAAGAATGCCTAAGGCTGAGATGCTGATTTGTGATGCAGAGGGTGGGTCATCTTCCAATATATCTAAGTTGATAAAAATAACCAAGAATCTATTGGAGGTAGTCCGGAAAGGTCAGATTAAAATAATCATACTCAAAAGTTACGTATCACGATCTGACTTAGTCATTGCTCAACTACACGAGATCTCTGGATTGTTCGAAGAGGTAGTCTGTTTTAGATCCTGGTTCTCTAATTACGGAAACTCTGAAGTTTTTATAATAGGAACAACTCCTCGACTTCAACCATCGAAGAGAATCTCAGAATACGATGCCAGGACTGACTCTATTCACTTAAAAGGAGATGCTTCTAGATCGGACTCACTGGCACCTCTGTTGACCTCACTTCAGAACATCAAGGTGGAAGAAACCTGCGAAACTGTAGCAGAGCAGTATACAGAACTCCTTAGATTGGAAACCCAGCGGGATTCTATAAACTACGCCTGGTCGTTACATCTAGAACGAGTGCGGGCTTTGGAGAATCGGGTTTTCCCTCAAGATCTAGTAAGACTCCTGAGCTCAGAATACTCCTTAGTAAAATTTAATCCGCATTCAAAAACAACATTGAGAAAACACCTCTTGACCCAGGCGGTAGCCGGACAACTTATATTCTATTATCTGGTTTGGGTCCTACATGACAAAACTAGTGAAGAGTTGATTTCATTCGAAACAAAATGCGGAGACATGTGGTTTATCATATATGAGTGTATCTCATGGAAATGGAGTATGACCCTCAGCAACTCCAATAAGCGTGGAAGGAAGTCAAAGGCATGGCAGTTGAGCCAGTTGCTCTCCCCAGCTAACTTTAAGTTTATTTATAAGGCGATCAGAGAACTAAAAAGATTTGAGGATATTCATGGAAAACTCACCTGGAAGATGTGCGGGGCGGATACATTTCCTTATCAGGTGAAATATATCACCGATTTCCCAGACTGGAAGGCTAAAATCGGGGAAGAGTGCGCACCCCTCAATCAGCTGGCTATGCCAGGAAAAAACCAAACCTTGTACGTAACTGCAGGGATTCTACAGCAGTTCGAACACTCCGATGAATCCGAAAAGGTCACTATCATGACGAGACTGTTAGAGGAAGAAAAAATCAGGGGGAAGGTTGGAGAATTCCGACAAATCCTTCATAGTTCTTCTGTGTTGACCCCAAATCTGGTATCTATGTGTAACATGTACAAATATCTGAAAACTCAGTCTTTCTTAGAATATGAAATCTTCCAGTCACCTTAGACTTAGAAAAAACTCCTCTTCAATCCTACTCTGTCTCGCTGTATCTCGTCATAAACTGTCATTCTTAATGTTCTAAAAAGTACCATTGTATGTGTATGGGTGGTGAGTTTGTGGGTCAATATCTGTAGGTGAAAATGTTGTCCTACTAATTAATCACCCGCCCATCCATACACGTACAGTGGTTTGTTAGTAGTTAGTAGTGGTTAGTAGTTCAACTAAACTAGGTTTAATCTCAGAAACACAGCTTACACAGCGGAGAGTAGTCGATCCAGACTCAGTGTCTAGAGTGACATCCGTCGCTTCTAAGCGAATCCGAAGAAGACCTGTAGTGCCACGCAAGTTGTTCGATCCAGACACTTTGGAAACACACTTGCCGGAACACTTGTGCGGGACGGAGCTATCGAAGCACACGGCGAAAGTCCTTTACAACCTGTATAAGAACTCGTCTCAAACAAAGAATGGCCACCTTATCGAAATCGTACGTAACATATCACATGTGCCGATTGATATCCTCACCGACAAGACACAGAACTATCCACAAATAAACGACAAACACTATTTGTTTTGTGCTTTAAACGGGAGTTCGGACACGACTACCAATCATTGGAAGAGAGACGAGAACTGCTACCTCAGTCACTTTTGGTGGCTCTTCGACCGAAATGCAATCAAAAGAAGGACTCCCTCGATTCGTTATTTAGACGTGCTCTCAAAGAAATGTGTGAAGAAATTCACGCGTTCGAGGAGGACAGTGAGATCAGCATAGAGAACCCGGTGTTCATCAGTGGCAGATACCTTGAACTGAGGTTGTTACTAAAGATTAGAGAGTCATATAGAAAAAACGTCGGTGAAGACGTAATCAAGTATTTAACCGATTCGTGACTCAAAAAGGAGTCGCCGCTGAAACCACTAGTCGAGGGCAGTATATGCGAGTTGTACTTAAGGAAGTTACTGGATCGATACGACCTGAGAGCAGCCAACTTCGACAAGGTCCTCATGGAAATGCCAATCACTCCTCAAAATATGATAGTGTGGACCGACACTGGTTCGCAGGCGGCTATAAATGTGACTATGGCGAACTACATCGGAACCGTCTACGAAGAGGTGAACGGCGAGTGGTCATCGCTTAGTGATGAAGAGAAAAAGATTAGATCCATATATCTAGAATTTTCCACGGAATACAGCAAGAGGATGAAGGCATTTATAAAATCAAGCGAGCTGTTTCTGTCGGACATGTTAAAGGCGAGCGAGCTGATGGCGTGGATGTGTTTCGGCGTCACGACTAACTGCGCCAAACTGGGCACGGCGACTATGGTGGCATCATATCTAATGGCAAAAGCAGAGAGTGAAAGCAACCGAATCAATCCACTCGTATGTTGGAATTATTCTCTCGCCAGCATACACATACGTGAGCCGCTGATCGCTACCAATCAACCCGTCTTCACGCTAGAAGAGTATTTCAGTGGACTGGAAGAAACAGTGGAGCTCCTCGAAGGTACGGACGTCATCGAATAGTAAATGTCCGTATATGTTTTTTGTAATTACTTGTTTGTAATATTTAGC
Organism: Stictocephala bisonia; assembly: GCA_035578905.1. Classification (NCBI taxonomy): domain Eukaryota; kingdom Metazoa; phylum Arthropoda; class Insecta; order Hemiptera; family Membracidae; genus Stictocephala; species Stictocephala bisonia. The sequence continues at coordinate 11,403 of JAQJVL010003985.1, forward strand.
ATAAACGCTTTGTATCATTTGTCTGTGTTTTTTATTCACTTGTTCGTTGATCAATTATCACGATAGCTCACTAAAAAACCTGTTACTTTGTAATTGGAATGACGAGTCTGGCCGTGACACCTTAATGATGTAAACGTCGTTAATCGACACAGTATCTGCTAGAAGTGAGTTTTTGAAGTCATGATCGTTCAAGTCACCTCCTATGTCAAAAGTAGAGGTGTCGAACTTGGACATAAGAGATTCCTGTGTGTAATACCTTCTCAAAGTCTTAACCGTCGGTACCAGGGAACCGTGTCACAGGTGCAAACGCACGTTACAGGACAAGAGTAAGTATATTTCTACCACTGGAGTCGCGGAAGACAAACAAGACGGGGAGTTAGAAGATACTAGCATACACTCTAGCAGCAATTCAGAAAGGGGAGAAGAAGTGGGATCACCCGTATACGCAACTATGCATCGGTCTCCACTTGGCGAGGGACGAAGTAGTGAGCGGAGCTCACGCAACAAAGTCAGAGAAAAAAGAAAAAGAAGCTCGGACTCGTCGTCCGGATCAACGTCATCTTCGTCTGACGGGTGATCACCTGAGCGACACGAGGGGAAAGACGATCGCACCAAGGGAACCAAGAACTCAACGTCCCACAACGAACGAGGTTCTTCTTCTAAAAAAAAAAAGATTGCACAGCAAGAGGCGGCGCTCTCATTGCCGATCTCGTTCACGGTCTCATTCAGTAGCGTTGGTGAAGGCGGCGCAGACACAACAGCCTGCGAGGAAATAAAGAAAAGACGAATCGCCTGCTGCAACTGAAATCACGTCAAAAGATCCGACACGAATGAGTCGGACTAGTATCGAAACGCACGTGAGTGTGAGGCCTCTGGATAGATGTGTAACACCCGTACCACGAGCCGGCGCCACGCCGTCACAGTCCTATGCTCGTCTTACAGAAGAAGTGAATAATGTAATATATAATACCATCATGAAAGAAAAACAAACTGTGATATATTTCGACAGATTGTTCGGGCTTACCAATGTGTTCAGCAGGTCTCACGAGCTATTCTCGGACTGTACATTTTATCTAGCTGACGGCACGATTACACCTGAATGGACTAGAGAAGGTCAGATGCACGGGCCTGGAACCTGGACAGGACACTTAGGAGGGATTGAGGGATTACGGCAAAAGGGCTGGACGGTTTTCACCGCGGTCATTCTCAAATTTGTCTGCGATTGGCGTCACGTAAAATATCAACTCCTGGGGCAAGGAGACAACCAAGTTCTGGTCACGTCTTATTTTCCCCAGTTGAACCAAACCATCGCCCAACAACATAATTTATTCTTAACACACTTGAATCAATTCTTAAGTACCATCGGGCCGCCTATGAAACTTGAAGAGTCATGGTCATCTTCTAATTTTTTCACCTATGGGAAATTCCCATTACTGAAGGGAGTTCCCCTCAGCATGTCTCTGAAAAGAATCAGCCGCTGTGGTCACCTCAACAACCAAGGGATTCCCAGTTTGGATTCAGTGTTGAGCTCTATAACGGCGAATGTCTCCTCCGCGGTCTCACTATCAAAGAACCCTATCACTCCAATCTTGGTTGCGGCTTTTGAATCATACTCTGCAATCCATCTCCACTTAACACAACCGATGTACGGGCCAAGCATTCTTCCATCTCTAGCTCAAATCTCGGTAAAAATCCCGACAGGCGATGGAAGTCAACGCATTATAAAAGAAAAACTTACTGATCGGATGAAGTATGTGGTCAAAGATAGCCAGCATCTAGCACTAATCCTCTGTTGGATACCAAGTGCCCTCGGAGGATATCCTATCTTCCAGGCAACTGACACCATGATGCATGGGTTTCCTGATCCGGTGTCGTTAGCGCTTTGGGAAGTAAGACAATGCTATCTAAGGATGCCTCGAGAACTAGCCCGAGTACGATTGTGGATACTTAAGGTCCTACATCCAAGAATAAATCCATCAGTCAACGAGGAACTTCTGTGCCAGAGTCCCACTAGTCTAAATCTCTTAAGAGGTTCACGGCCTGAGGACCAGGTTAAAAGACTGGTTCTTAAATACCTCCCCAAAATACCAGACATAGTCAACGAGGCATTCCTCTATTTCTTTGAACAAAGTCAGGAGGACCAGAGACCCTTAGCCAGAACATTGTTTTCCATGGAGCCATGTCACCCGCGTGTCATGGCATCTATATATGAATCTACCCCCACTGGTGTCGCCCAGGGCATAACGCGAAAGCTCCAAAGCACAAAAACGTTAGAGCTAATGATGAATGAGGGCCTCGACAGTGAGATGCGATTGTGGGACATGGACGCGTTCCTCCATGATGAAGGCATCAGAGTCAATCGTCCAAAGAGACTGACCGAACTCAATTACATCTATGAGAACAATCAGTTGTGCTCCATATTCCTCATCCTGAATCAACCGGATTTCGCGGAGGAGATTGTCCATACATGCAGCACAAGACAAGCCCATGACCTCCGAGTACACTCCTGGGGAAAAGAGTTGAAAGGGGTTACAGTAGCTGTCCCCATGGAGTTAATAAAACCAACCGTGGGTGTAGAATGCATGCTTAACCACCACTCCAATTTAGATCTTGGGTACATCCGATGTCAGACATCCTGGAATTTGGCCCGAAATACTCAACTAATGACATCAAGCTTAGGGCCTTTCAAACCCTTCTTCGGATCTAAGACTGAAGAGAAAGTAAAGTATGAAGGGGGAAGGCTCGTATCTGTATCACCACCAATGCTAAAAGTGGCATTGAAAAATCTAAGACTGATAAATTGGGGCACTTCACCCGACTCTAATCTCAGTCACCTTATCACAACGATATTTAGTCATATGACTGACGCTGATTGGCAAATTCTGATACCTCAGCCCGGAAATGTCACTGGCACTCTGGAACATCGATGGTCCGATTCACGGACAGAACATGGTGTATCCCCTTCAATAAGTTTTACCACTAGCACCCATTTTACAGTCAATACTAATCTCTTCAAACCAGAACTGGCCACTCACCTGATAGGGCACGACAACGTCAATATTAGCCATCAAGGGCTATTCTCTTACATAGCATCATATAACCAGATCATGTGCGTTCACAATAAACCTATCCCAAAAACCATGCACTGGCATATCCAATGTTGCCAATGCATTATGGACGTCGACGAAGATCTGATCGATGTCCCTGATTCAGACGATTACAGGGAATCGGTGAACATTTATGAAGAACCCAACAAATCACCCTTTGTATGGATAAATATGAACGCACTCATTGATCGTGAATTTTCCGAAACCACATATCCATCTATCAGCGGCATAAACTGGAGAGGAAATTGGGAGGTAATCTTACCGGCCAGTATCGCAAATTGGTTTCTTTCAACCCAACCATCAGTAGGTAGCAATCAGAATGAATGGATCCTGGAAGAGTCTCAGATGTTGTTGCCAATTGCGATAGCTTCAAAGCTTTACGCCCCTAGTATTCTCGCTTGCCTCGCTGATATGATCCTACTACAATATTTAGTCAAAAGAATTGTATATTGGGATCAAAGAACACTAACCACCCCCATATCTGAGATGATTTTGGTAGAAGTGACAAAACTGATAAACACACCCGCATCTTGGTTTTCCCCCTTAAATTCACTATTTCTATCCAACTCCATTTCAACCTTACTGGAGGAAGATTTTCCACACATCTCAGCACCAAAAAACTGTCCACCCACTCAACCTGAGAAGTCGCAATGTCTAAAAACCATTATCACAGAATATTGGTATCGTGGGGGAAATCCGGTAGACCTCGGGAACCGCTGCTTGAACCTCCTAAGAACAGGACTTCCTCGATCTACACTCTTAATCTTCAACCCTGAGTGCTTATATATACTCAGTTTAATGCTGAAGGAACATACAGCGCCGAATCCCTACACAAAAATCCTCAAAGAGATTAAGTTAATTCATAACAAACAAGGATATGAAGAGAGATCTAACACGAGCTCCTATCTGAATGTTCTGAATTCACCTAATCACGAGTATGATTCAAAATGGATGCTAGAAAGATGCCGACCGAAGAATGTAACTATCATTGACAGCAGTCCCGACTTCATAATTAAAAAGATGGGTCCACGAATACATCCGGGAAGTGCTCTCAGTTTGTCAGAGAACTTCTCCCCTATCTATCTCACCAGTGTTAGCAATTTACCTCTGGCATGGCACATTGTGAAATATAACCCCCAGTCATACGAGAAAAATCCTCAAGTCCTAGTCAAGAGGGAGTTCACCAAAAAAACTGAGTAGCATAAATCATCTTTACAAAGAAAGTCTTGTGGTAACAACTGCCCCTTATAAGCTGCTTTCTTGTTTATCCTATATAGCAAAAAGAGGAGGATTCCAGAAACTGACAGTAAAAGGAATAATCTGCTGTGGGGATGGGACAGGGGGTTATTCCTCCATTCTCTGCCAAATATTCAGGAAAGCTACTATCCTGTACAACAGCTATTATCATATAAGCAACCAAAGCTCTGTAGGCTGTGACAAATTTATCCCGGCAGCCATGGTCAGCAAGAGGGTGCAAGCTTCTAGAGTCATCGGAATCGACGACGTGATTGAAGGAATAAGTGACTTGACCGACCCTGAAATAGGACGACAATTCCTGTCAAGAATGCCTAAGGCTGAGATGCTGATTTGTGATGCAGAGGGTGGGTCATCTTCCAATATATCTAAGTTGATAAAAATAACCAAGAATCTATTGGAGGTAGTCCGGAAAGGACAGATTAAAATAATCATACTCAAAAGTTACGTATCACGATCTGACTTAGTCATTGCTCAACTACACGAGATCTCTGGATTGTTCGAAGAGGTAGTCTGTTTTAGATCCTGGTTCTCTAATTACGGAAACTCTGAAGTTTTTATAATAGGAACAACTCCTCGACTTCAACCATCGAAGAGAATCTCAGAATACGATGCCAGGACTGACTCTATTCACTTAAAAGGAGATGCTTCTAGATCGGACTCACTGGCACCTCTGTTGACCTCACTTCAGAACATCAAGGTGGAAGAAACCTGCGAAACTGTAGCAGAGCAGTATACAGAACTCCTTAGATTGGAAACCCAGCGGGATTCTATAAACTACGCCTGGTCGTTACATCTAGAACGAGTGCGGGCTTTGGAGAATCGGGTTTTCCCTCAAGATCTAGTAAGACTCCTGAGCTCAGAATACTCCTTAGTAAAATTTAATCCGCATTCAAAAACAACATTGAGAAAACACCTCTTGACCCAGGCGGTAGCCGGACAACTTATATTCTATTATCTGGTTTGGGTCCTACATGACAAAACTAGTGAAGAGTTGATTTCATTCGAAACAAAATGCGGAGACATGTGGTTTATCATATATGAGTGTATCTCATGGAAATGGAGTATGACCCTCAGCAACTCCAATAAGCGTGGAAGGAAGTCAAAGGCATGGCAGTTGAGCCAGTTGCTCTCCCCAGCTAACTTTAAGTTTATTTATAAGGCGATCAGAGAACTAAAAAGATTTGAGGATATTCATGGAAAACTCACCTGGAAGATGTGCGGGGCGGATACATTTCCTTATCAGGTGAAATATATCACCGATTTCCCAGACTGGAAGGCTAAAATCGGGGAAGAGTGCGCACCCCTCAATCAGCTGGCTATGCCAGGAAAAAACCAAACCTTGTACGTAACTGCAGGGATTCTACAGCAGTTCGAACACTCCGATGAATCCGAAAAGGTCACTATCATGACGAGACTGTTAGAGGAAGAAAAAATCAGGGGGAAGGTTGGAGAATTCCGACAAATCCTTCATAGTTCTTCTGTGTTGACCCCAAATCTGGTATCTATGTGTAACATGTACAAATATCTGAAAACTCAGTCTTTCTTAGAATATGAAATCTTCCAGTCACCTTAGACTTAGAAAAAACTCCTCTTCAATCCTACTCTGTCTCGCTGTATCTCGTCATAAACTGTCATTCTTAATGTTCTAAAAAGTACCATTGTATGTGTATGGGTGGTGAGTTTGTGGGTCAATATCTGTAGGTGAAAATGTTGTCCTACTAATTAATCACCCGCCCATCCATACACGTACAGTGGTTTGTTAGTAGTTAGTAGTGGTTAGTAGTTCAACTAAACTAGGTTTAATCTCAGAAACACAGCTTACACAGCGGAGAGTAGTCGATCCAGACTCAGTGTCTAGAGTGACATCCGTCGCTTCTAAGCGAATCCGAAGAAGACCTGTAGTGCCACGCAAGTTGTTCGATCCAGACACTTTGGAAACACACTTGCCGGAACACTTGTGCGGGACGGAGCTATCGAAGCACACGGCGAAAGTCCTTTACAACCTGTATAAGAACTCGTCTCAAACAAAGAATGGCCACCTTATCGAAATCGTACGTAACATATCACATGTGCCGATTGATATCCTCACCGACAAGACACAGAACTATCCACAAATAAACGACAAACACTATTTGTTTTGTGCTTTAAACGGGAGTTCGGACACGACTACCAATCATTGGAAGAGAGACGAGAACTGCTACCTCAGTCACTTTTGGTGGCTCTTCGACCGAAATGCAATCAAAAGAAGGACTCCCTCGATTCGTTATTTAGACGTGCTCTCAAAGAAATGTGTGAAGAAATTCACGCGTTCGAGGAGGACAGTGAGATCAGCATAGAGAACCCGGTGTTCATCAGTGGCAGATACCTTGAACTGAGGTTGTTACTAAAGATTAGAGAGTCATATAGAAAAAACGTCGGTGAAGACGTAATCAAGTATTTAACCGATTCGTGACTCAAAAAGGAGTCGCCGCTGAAACCACTAGTCGAGGGCAGTATATGCGAGTTGTACTTAAGGAAGTTACTGGATCGATACGACCTGAGAGCAGCCAACTTCGACAAGGTCCTCATGGAAATGCCAATCACTCCTCAAAATATGATAGTGTGGACCGACACTGGTTCGCAGGCGGCTATAAATGTGACTATGGCGAACTACATCGGAACCGTCTACGAAGAGGTGAACGGCGAGTGGTCATCGCTTAGTGATGAAGAGAAAAAGATTAGATCCATATATCTAGAATTTTCCACGGAATACAGCAAGAGGATGAAGGCATTTATAAAATCAAGCGAGCTGTTTCTGTCGGACATGTTAAAGGCGAGCGAGCTGATGGCGTGGATGTGTTTCGGCGTCACGACTAACTGCGCCAAACTGGGCACGGCGACTATGGTGGCATCATATCTAATGGCAAAAGCAGAGAGTGAAAGCAACCGAATCAATCCACTCGTATGTTGGAATTATTCTCTCGCCAGCATACACATACGTGAGCCGCTGATCGCTACCAATCAACCCGTCTTCACGCTAGAAGAGTATTTCAGTGGACTGGAAGAAACAGTGGAGCTCCTCGAAGGTACGGACGTCATCGAATAGTAAATGTCCGTATATGTTTTTTGTAATTACTTGTTTGTAATATTTAGCATAAACGCTTTGTATCATTTGTCTGTGTTTTTTATTCACTTGTTCGTTGATCAATTATCACGATAGCTCACTAAAAAACCTGTTACTTTGTAATTGGAATGACGAGTCTGGCCGTGACACCTTAATGATGTAAACGTCGTTAATCGACACAGTATCTGCTAGAAGTGAGTTTTTGAAGTCATGATCGTTCAAGTCACCTCCTATGTCAAAAGTAGAGGTGTCGAACTTGGACATAAGAGATTCCTGTGTGTAATACCTTCTCAAAGTCTTAACCGTCGGTACCAGGGAACCGTGTCACAGGTGCAAACGCACGTTACAGGACAAGAGTAAGTATATTTCTACCACTGGAGTCGCGGAAGACAAACAAGACGGGGAGTTAGAAGATACTAGCATACACTCTAGCAGCAATTCAGAAAGGGGAGAAGAAGTGGGATCACCCGTATACGCAACTATGCATCGGTCTCCACTTGGCGAGGGACGAAGTAGTGAGCGGAGCTCACGCAACAAAGTCAGAGAAAAAAGAAAAAGAAGCTCGGACTCGTCGTCCGGATCAACGTCATCTTCGTCTGACGGGTGATCACCTGAGCGACACGAGGGGAAAGACGATCGCACCAAGGGAACCAAGAACTCAACGTCCCACAACGAACGAGGTTCTTCTTCTAAAAAAAAAAAGATTGCACAGCAAGAGGCGGCGCTCTCATTGCCGATCTCGTTCACGGTCTCATTCAGTAGCGTTGGTGAAGGCGGCGCAGACACAACAGCCTGCGAGGAAATAAAGAAAAGACGAATCGCCTGCTGCAACTGAAATCACGTCAAAAGATCCGACACGAATGAGTCGGACTAGTATCGAAACGCACGTGAGTGTGAGGCCTCTGGATAGATGTGTAACACCCGTACCACGAGCCGGCGCCACGCCGTCACAGTCCTATGCTCGTCTTACAGAAGAAGTGAATAATGTAATATATAATACCATCATGAAAGAAAAACAAACTGTGATATATTTCGACAGATTGTTCGGGCTTACCAATGTGTTCAGCAGGTCTCACGAGCTATTCTCGGACTGTACATTTTATCTAGCTGACGGCACGATTACACCTGAATGGACTAGAGAAGGTCAGATGCACGGGCCTGGAACCTGGACAGGACACTTAGGAGGGATTGAGGGATTACGGCAAAAGGGCTGGACGGTTTTCACCGCGGTCATTCTCAAATTTGTCTGCGATTGGCGTCACGTAAAATATCAACTCCTGGGGCAAGGAGACAACCAAGTTCTGGTCACGTCTTATTTTCCCCAGTTGAACCAAACCATCGCCCAACAACATAATTTATTCTTAACACACTTGAATCAATTCTTAAGTACCATCGGGCCGCCTATGAAACTTGAAGAGTCATGGTCATCTTCTAATTTTTTCACCTATGGGAAATTCCCATTACTGAAGGGAGTTCCCCTCAGCATGTCTCTGAAAAGAATCAGCCGCTGTGGTCACCTCAACAACCAAGGGATTCCCAGTTTGGATTCAGTGTTGAGCTCTATAACGGCGAATGTCTCCTCCGCGGTCTCACTATCAAAGAACCCTATCACTCCAATCTTGGTTGCGGCTTTTGAATCATACTCTGCAATCCATCTCCACTTAACACAACCGATGTACGGGCCAAGCATTCTTCCATCTCTAGCTCAAATCTCGGTAAAAATCCCGACAGGCGATGGAAGTCAACGCATTATAAAAGAAAAACTTACTGATCGGATGAAGTATGTGGTCAAAGATAGCCAGCATCTAGCACTAATCCTCTGTTGGATACCAAGTGCCCTCGGAGGATATCCTATCTTCCAGGCAACTGACACCATGATGCATGGGTTTCCTGATCCGGTGTCGTTAGCGCTTTGGGAAGTAAGACAATGCTATCTAAGGATGCCTCGAGAACTAGCCCGAGTACGATTGTGGATACTTAAGGTCCTACATCCAAGAATAAATCCATCAGTCAACGAGGAACTTCTGTGCCAGAGTCCCACTAGTCTAAATCTCTTAAGAGGTTCACGGCCTGAGGACCAGGTTAAAAGACTGGTTCTTAAATACCTCCCCAAAATACCAGACATAGTCAACGAGGCATTCCTCTATTTCTTTGAACAAAGTCAGGAGGACCAGAGACCCTTAGCCAGAACATTGTTTTCCATGGAGCCATGTCACCCGCGTGTCATGGCATCTATATATGAATCTACCCCCACTGGTGTCGCCCAGGGCATAACGCGAAAGCTCCAAAGCACAAAAACGTTAGAGCTAATGATGAATGAGGGCCTCGACAGTGAGATGCGATTGTGGGACATGGACGCGTTCCTCCATGATGAAGGCATCAGAGTCAATCGTCCAAAGAGACTGACCGAACTCAATTACATCTATGAGAACAATCAGTTGTGCTCCATATTCCTCATCCTGAATCAACCGGATTTCGCGGAGGAGATTGTCCATACATGCAGCACAAGACAAGCCCATGACCTCCGAGTACACTCCTGGGGAAAAGAGTTGAAAGGGGTTACAGTAGCTGTCCCCATGGAGTTAATAAAACCAACCGTGGGTGTAGAATGCATGCTTAACCACCACTCCAATTTAGATCTTGGGTACATCCGATGTCAGACATCCTGGAATTTGGCCCGAAATACTCAACTAATGACATCAAGCTTAGGGCCTTTCAAACCCTTCTTCGGATCTAAGACTGAAGAGAAAGTAAAGTATGAAGGGGGAAGGCTCGTATCTGTATCACCACCAATGCTAAAAGTGGCATTGAAAAATCTAAGACTGATAAATTGGGGCACTTCACCCGACTCTAATCTCAGTCACCTTATCACAACGATATTTAGTCATATGACTGACGCTGATTGGCAAATTCTGATACCTCAGCCCGGAAATGTCACTGGCACTCTGGAACATCGATGGTCCGATTCACGGACAGAACATGGTGTATCCCCTTCAATAAGTTTTACCACTAGCACCCATTTTACAGTCAATACTAATCTCTTCAAACCAGAACTGGCCACTCACCTGATAGGGCACGACAACGTCAATATTAGCCATCAAGGGCTATTCTCTTACATAGCATCATATAACCAGATCATGTGCGTTCACAATAAACCTATCCCAAAAACCATGCACTGGCATATCCAATGTTGCCAATGCATTATGGACGTCGACGAAGATCTGATCGATGTCCCTGATTCAGACGATTACAGGGAATCGGTGAACATTTATGAAGAACCCAACAAATCACCCTTTGTATGGATAAATATGAACGCACTCATTGATCGTGAATTTTCCGAAACCACATATCCATCTATCAGCGGCATAAACTGGAGAGGAAATTGGGAGGTAATCTTACCGGCCAGTATCGCAAATTGGTTTCTTTCAACCCAACCATCAGTAGGTAGCAATCAGAATGAATGGATCCTGGAAGAGTCTCAGATGTTGTTGCCAATTGCGATAGCTTCAAAGCTTTACGCCCCTAGTATTCTCGCTTGCCTCGCTGATATGATCCTACTACAATATTTAGTCAAAAGAATTGTATATTGGGATCAAAGAACACTAACCACCCCCATATCTGAGATGATTTTGGTAGAAGTGACAAAACTGATAAACACACCCGCATCTTGGTTTTCCCCCTTAAATTCACTATTTCTATCCAACTCCATTTCAACCTTACTGGAGGAAGATTTTCCACACATCTCAGCACCAAAAAACTGTCCACCCACTCAACCTGAGAAGTCGCAATGTCTAAAAACCATTATCACAGAATATTGGTATCGTGGGGGAAATCCGGTAGACCTCGGGAACCGCTGCTTGAACCTCCTAAGAACAGGACTTCCTCGATCTACACTCTTAATCTTCAACCCTGAGTGCTTATATATACTCAGTTTAATGCTGAAGGAACATACAGCGCCGAATCCCTACACAAAAATCCTCAAAGAGATTAAGTTAATTCATAACAAACAAGGATATGAAGAGAGATCTAACACGAGCTCCTATCTGAATGTTCTGAATTCACCTAATCACGAGTATGATTCAAAATGGATGCTAGAAAGATGCCGACCGAAGAATGTAACTATCATTGACAGCAGTCCCGACTTCATAATTAAAAAGATGGGTCCACGAATACATCCGGGAAGTGCTCTCAGTTTGTCAGAGAACTTCTCCCCTATCTATCTCACCAGTGTTAGCAATTTACCTCTGGCATGGCACATTGTGAAATATAACCCCCAGTCATACGAGAAAAATCCTCAAGTCCTAGTCAAGAGGGAGTTCACCAAAAAAACTGAGTAGCATAAATCATCTTTACAAAGAAAGTCTTGTGGTAACAACTGCCCCTTATAAGCTGCTTTCTTGTTTATCCTATATAGCAAAAAGAGGAGGATTCCAGAAACTGACAGTAAAAGGAATAATCTGCTGTGGGGATGGGACAGGGGGTTATTCCTCCATTCTCTGCCAAATATTCAGGAAAGCTACTATCCTGTACAACAGCTATTATCATATAAGCAACCAAAGCTCTGTAGGCTGTGACAAATTTATCCCGGCAGCCATGGTCAGCAAGAGGGTGCAAGCTTCTAGAGTCATCGGAATCGACGACGTGATTGAAGGAATAAGTGACTTGACCGACCCTGAAATAGGACGACAATTCCTGTCAAGAATGCCTAAGGCTGAGATGCTGATTTGTGATGCAGAGGGTGGGTCATCTTCCAATATATCTAAGTTGATAAAAATAACCAAGAATCTATTGGAGGTAGTCCGGAAAGGACAGATTAAAATAATCATACTCAAAAGTTACGTATCACGATCTGACTTAGTCATTGCTCAACTACACGAGATCTCTGGATTGTTCGAAGAGGTAGTCTGTTTTAGATCCTGGTTCTCTAATTACGGAAACTCTGAAGTTTTTATAATAGGAACAACTCCTCGACTTCAACCATCGAAGAGAATCTCAGAATACGATGCCAGGACTGACTCTATTCACTTAAAAGGAGATGCTTCTAGATCGGACTCACTGGCACCTCTGTTGACCTCACTTCAGAACATCAAGGTGGAAGAAACCTGCGAAACTGTAGCAGAGCAGTATACAGAACTCCTTAGATTGGAAACCCAGCGGGATTCTATAAACTACGCCTGGTCGTTACATCTAGAACGAGTGCGGGCTTTGGAGAATCGGGTTTTCCCTCAAGATCTAGTAAGACTCCTGAGCTCAGAATACTCCTTAGTAAAATTTAATCCGCATTCAAAAACAACATTGAGAAAACACCTCTTGACCCAGGCGGTAGCCGGACAACTTATATTCTATTATCTGGTTTGGGTCCTACATGACAAAACTAGTGAAGAGTTGATTTCATTCGAAACAAAATGCGGAGACATGTGGTTTATCATATATGAGTGTATCTCATGGAAATGGAGTATGACCCTCAGCAACTCCAATAAGCGTGGAAGGAAGTCAAAGGCATGGCAGTTGAGCCAGTTGCTCTCCCCAGCTAACTTTAAGTTTATTTATAAGGCGATCAGAGAACTAAAAAGATTTGAGGATATTCATGGAAAACTCACCTGGAAGATGTGCGGGGCGGATACATTTCCTTATCAGGTGAAATATATCACCGATTTCCCAGACTGGAAGGCTAAAATCGGGGAAGAGTGCGCACCCCTCAATCAGCTGGCTATGCCAGGAAAAAACCAAACCTTGTACGTAACTGCAGGGATTCTACAGCAGTTCGAACACTCCGATGAATCCGAAAAGGTCACTATCATGACGAGACTGTTAGAGGAAGAAAAAATCAGGGGGAAGGTTGGAGAATTCCGACAAATCCTTCATAGTTCTTCTGTGTTGACCCCAAATCTGGTATCTATGTGTAACATGTACAAATATCTGAAAACTCAGTCTTTCTTAGAATATGAAATCTTCCAGTCACCTTAGACTTAGAAAAAACTCCTCTTCAATCCTACTCTGTCTCGCTGTATCTCGTCATAAACTGTCATTCTTAATGTTCTAAAAAGTACCATTGTATGTGTATGGGTGGTGAGTTTGTGGGTCAATATCTGTAGGTGAAAATGTTGTCCTACTAATTAATCACCCGCCCATCCATACACGTACAGTGGTTTGTTAGTAGTTAGTAGTGGTTAGTAGTTCAACTAAACTAGGTTTAATCTCAGAAACACAGCTTACACAGCGGAGAGTAGTCGATCCAGACTCAGTGTCTAGAGTGACATCCGTCGCTTCTAAGCGAATCCGAAGAAGACCTGTAGTGCCACGCAAGTTGTTCGATCCAGACACTTTGGAAACACACTTGCCGGAACACTTGTGCGGGACGGAGCTATCGAAGCACACGGCGAAAGTCCTTTACAACCTGTATAAGAACTCGTCTCAAACAAAGAATGGCCACCTTATCGAAATCGTACGTAACATATCACATGTGCCGATTGATATCCTCACCGACAAGACACAGAACTATCCACAAATAAACGACAAACACTATTTGTTTTGTGCTTTAAACGGGAGTTCGGACACGACTACCAATCATTGGAAGAGAGACGAGAACTGCTACCTCAGTCACTTTTGGTGGCTCTTCGACCGAAATGCAATCAAAAGAAGGACTCCCTCGATTCGTTATTTAGACGTGCTCTCAAAGAAATGTGTGAAGAAATTCACGCGTTCGAGGAGGACAGTGAGATCAGCATAGAGAACCCGGTGTTCATCAGTGGCAGATACCTTGAACTGAGGTTGTTACTAAAGATTAGAGAGTCATATAGAAAAAACGTCGGTGAAGACGTAATCAAGTATTTAACCGATTCGTGACTCAAAAAGGAGTCGCCGCTGAAACCACTAGTCGAGGGCAGTATATGCGAGTTGTACTTAAGGAAGTTACTGGATCGATACGACCTGAGAGCAGCCAACTTCGACAAGGTCCTCATGGAAATGCCAATCACTCCTCAAAATATGATAGTGTGGACCGACACTGGTTCGCAGGCGGCTATAAATGTGACTATGGCGAACTACATCGGAACCGTCTACGAAGAGGTGAACGGCGAGTGGTCATCGCTTAGTGATGAAGAGAAAAAGATTCGATCCATATATCTAGAATTTTCCACGGAATACAGCAAGAGGATGAAGGCATTTATAAAATCAAGCGAGCTGTTTCTGTCGGACATGTTAAAGGCGAGCGAGCTGATGGCGTGGATGTGTTTCGGCGTCACGACTAACTGCGCCAAACTGGGCACGGCGACTATGGTGGCATCATATCTAATGGCAAAAGCAGAGAGTGAAAGCAACCGAATCAATCCACTCGTATGTTGGAATTATTCTCTCGCCAGCATACACATACGTGAGCCGCTGATCGCTACCAATCAACCCGTCTTCACGCTAGAAGAGTATTTCAGTGGACTGGAAGAAACAGTGGAGCTCCTCGAAGGTACGGACGTCATCGAATAGTAAATGTCCGTATATGTTTTTTGTAATTACTTGTTTGTAATATTTAGCATAAACGCTTTGTATCATTTGTCTGTGTTTTTTATTCACTTGTTCGTTGATCAATTATCACGATAGCTCACTAAAAAACCTGTTACTTTGTAATTGGAATGACGAGTCTGGCCGTGACACCTTAATGATGTAAACGTCGTTAATCGACACAGTATCTGCTAGAAGTGAGTTTTTGAAGTCATGATCGTTCAAGTCACCTCCTATGTCAAAAGTAGAGGTGTCGAACTTGGACATAAGAGATTCCTGTGTGTAATACCTTCTCAAAGTCTTAACCGTCGGTACCAGGGAACCGTGTCACAGGTGCAAACGCACGTTACAGGACAAGAGTAAGTATATTTCTACCACTGGAGTCGCGGAAGACAAACAAGACGGGGAGTTAGAAGATACTAGCATACACTCTAGCAGCAATTCAGAAAGGGGAGAAGAAGTGGGATCACCCGTATACGCAACTATGCATCGGTCTCCACTTGGCGAGGGACGAAGTAGTGAGCGGAGCTCACGCAACAAAGTCAGAGAAAAAAGAAAAAGAAGCTCGGACTCGTCGTCCGGATCAACGTCATCTTCGTCTGACGGGTGATCACCTGAGCGACACGAGGGGAAAGACGATCGCACCAAGGGAACCAAGAACTCAACGTCCCACAACGAACGAGGTTCTTCTTCTAAAAAAAAAAGATTGCACAGCAAGAGGCGGCGCTCTCATTGCCGATCTCGTTCACGGTCTCATTCAGTAGCGTTGGTGAAGGCGGCGCAGACACAACAGCCTGCGAGGAAATAAAGAAAAGACGAATCGCCTGCTGCAACTGAAATCACGTCAAAAGATCCGACACGAATGAGTCGGACTAGTATCGAAACGCACGTGAGTGTGAGGCCTCTGGATAGATGTGTAACACCCGTACCACGAGCCGGCGCCACGCCGTCACAGTCCTATGCTCGTCTTACAGAAGAAGTGAATAATGTAATATATAATACCATCATGAAAGAAAAACAAACTGTGATATATTTCGACAGATTGTTCGGGCTTACCAATGTGTTCAGCAGGTCTCACGAGCTATTCTCGGACTGTACATTTTATCTAGCTGACGGCACGATTACACCTGAATGGACTAGAGAAGGTCAGATGCACGGGCCTGGAACCTGGACAGGACACTTAGGAGGGATTGAGGGATTACGGCAAAAGGGCTGGACGGTTTTCACCGCGGTCATTCTCAAATTTGTCTGCGATTGGCGTCACGTAAAATATCAACTCCTGGGGCAAGGAGACAACCAAGTTCTGGTCACGTCTTATTTTCCCCAGTTGAACCAAACCATCGCCCAACAACATAATTTATTCTTAACACACTTGAATCAATTCTTAAGTACCATCGGGCCGCCTATGAAACTTGAAGAGTCATGGTCATCTTCTAATTTTTTCACCTATGGGAAATTCCCATTACTGAAGGGAGTTCCCCTCAGCATGTCTCTGAAAAGAATCAGCCGCTGTGGTCACCTCAACAACCAAGGGATTCCCAGTTTGGATTCAGTGTTGAGCTCTATAACGGCGAATGTCTCCTCCGCGGTCTCACTATCAAAGAACCCTATCACTCCAATCTTGGTTGCGGCTTTTGAATCATACTCTGCAATCCATCTCCACTTAACACAACCGATGTACGGGCCAAGCATTCTTCCATCTCTAGCTCAAATCTCGGTAAAAATCCCGACAGGCGATGGAAGTCAACGCATTATAAAAGAAAAACTTACTGATCGGATGAAGTATGTGGTCAAAGATAGCCAGCATCTAGCACTAATCCTCTGTTGGATACCAAGTGCCCTCGGAGGATATCCTATCTTCCAGGCAACTGACACCATGATGCATGGGTTTCCTGATCCGGTGTCGTTAGCGCTTTGGGAAGTAAGACAATGCTATCTAAGGATGCCTCGAGAACTAGCCCGAGTACGATTGTGGATACTTAAGGTCCTACATCCAAGAATAAATCCATCAGTCAACGAGGAACTTCTGTGCCAGAGTCCCACTAGTCTAAATCTCTTAAGAGGTTCACGGCCTGAGGACCAGGTTAAAAGACTGGTTCTTAAATACCTCCCCAAAATACCAGACATAGTCAACGAGGCATTCCTCTATTTCTTTGAACAAAGTCAGGAGGACCAGAGACCCTTAGCCAGAACATTGTTTTCCATGGAGCCATGTCACCCGCGTGTCATGGCATCTATATATGAATCTACCCCCACTGGTGTCGCCCAGGGCATAACGCGAAAGCTCCAAAGCACAAAAACGTTAGAGCTAATGATGAATGAGGGCCTCGACAGTGAGATGCGATTGTGGGACATGGACGCGTTCCTCCATGATGAAGGCATCAGAGTCAATCGTCCAAAGAGACTGACCGAACTCAATTACATCTATGAGAACAATCAGTTGTGCTCCATATTCCTCATCCTGAATCAACCGGATTTCGCGGAGGAGATTGTCCATACATGCAGCACAAGACAAGCCCATGACCTCCGAGTACACTCCTGGGGAAAAGAGTTGAAAGGGGTTACAGTAGCTGTCCCCATGGAGTTAATAAAACCAACCGTGGGTGTAGAATGCATGCTTAACCACCACTCCAATTTAGATCTTGGGTACATCCGATGTCAGACATCCTGGAATTTGGCCCGAAATACTCAACTAATGACATCAAGCTTAGGGCCTTTCAAACCCTTCTTCGGATCTAAGACTGAAGAGAAAGTAAAGTATGAAGGGGGAAGGCTCGTATCTGTATCACCACCAATGCTAAAAGTGGCATTGAAAAATCTAAGACTGATAAATTGGGGCACTTCACCCGACTCTAATCTCAGTCACCTTATCACAACGATATTTAGTCATATGACTGACGCTGATTGGCAAATTCTGATACCTCAGCCCGGAAATGTCACTGGCACTCTGGAACATCGATGGTCCGATTCACGGACAGAACATGGTGTATCCCCTTCAATAAGTTTTACCACTAGCACCCATTTTACAGTCAATACTAATCTCTTCAAACCAGAACTGGCCACTCACCTGATAGGGCACGACAACGTCAATATTAGCCATCAAGGGCTATTCTCTTACATAGCATCATATAACCAGATCATGTGCGTTCACAATAAACCTATCCCAAAAACCATGCACTGGCATATCCAATGTTGCCAATGCATTATGGACGTCGACGAAGATCTGATCGATGTCCCTGATTCAGACGATTACAGGGAATCGGTGAACATTTATGAAGAACCCAACAAATCACCCTTTGTATGGATAAATATGAACGCACTCATTGATCGTGAATTTTCCGAAACCACATATCCATCTATCAGCGGCATAAACTGGAGAGGAAATTGGGAGGTAATCTTACCGGCCAGTATCGCAAATTGGTTTCTTTCAACCCAACCATCAGTAGGTAGCAATCAGAATGAATGGATCCTGGAAGAGTCTCAGATGTTGTTGCCAATTGCGATAGCTTCAAAGCTTTACGCCCCTAGTATTCTCGCTTGCCTCGCTGATATGATCCTACTACAATATTTAGTCAAAAGAATTGTATATTGGGATCAAAGAACACTAACCACCCCCATATCTGAGATGATTTTGGTAGAAGTGACAAAACTGATAAACACACCCGCATCTTGGTTTTCCCCCTTAAATTCACTATTTCTATCCAACTCCATTTCAACCTTACTGGAGGAAGATTTTCCACACATCTCAGCACCAAAAAACTGTCCACCCACTCAACCTGAGAAGTCGCAATGTCTAAAAACCATTATCACAGAATATTGGTATCGTGGGGGAAATCCGGTAGACCTCGGGAACCGCTGCTTGAACCTCCTAAGAACAGGACTTCCTCGATCTACACTCTTAATCTTCAACCCTGAGTGCTTATATATACTCAGTTTAATGCTGAAGGAACATACAGCGCCGAATCCCTACACAAAAATCCTCAAAGAGATTAAGTTAATTCATAACAAACAAGGATATGAAGAGAGATCTAACACGAGCTCCTATCTGAATGTTCTGAATTCACCTAATCACGAGTATGATTCAAAATGGATGCTAGAAAGATGCCGACCGAAGAATGTAACTATCATTGACAGCAGTCCCGACTTCATAATTAAAAAGATGGGTCCACGAATACATCCGGGAAGTGCTCTCAGTTTGTCAGAGAACTTCTCCCCTATCTATCTCACCAGTGTTAGCAATTTACCTCTGGCATGGCACATTGTGAAATATAACCCCCAGTCATACGAGAAAAATCCTCAAGTCCTAGTCAAGAGGGAGTTCACCAAAAAAACTGAGTAGCATAAATCATCTTTACAAAGAAAGTCTTGTGGTAACAACTGCCCCTTATAAGCTGCTTTCTTGTTTATCCTATATAGCAAAAAGAGGAGGATTCCAGAAACTGACAGTAAAAGGAATAATCTGCTGTGGGGATGGGACAGGGGGTTATTCCTCCATTCTCTGCCAAATATTCAGGAAAGCTACTATCCTGTACAACAGCTATTATCATATAAGCAACCAAAGCTCTGTAGGCTGTGACAAATTTATCCCGGCAGCCATGGTCAGCAAGAGGGTGCAAGCTTCTAGAGTCATCGGAATCGACGACGTGATTGAAGGAATAAGTGACTTGACCGACCCTGAAATAGGACGACAATTCCTGTCAAGAATGCCTAAGGCTGAGATGCTGATTTGTGATGCAGAGGGTGGGTCATCTTCCAATATATCTAAGTTGATAAAAATAACCAAGAATCTATTGGAGGTAGTCCGGAAAGGACAGATTAAAATAATCATACTCAAAAGTTACGTATCACGATCTGACTTAGTCATTGCTCAACTACACGAGATCTCTGGATTGTTCGAAGAGGTAGTCTGTTTTAGATCCTGGTTCTCTAATTACGGAAACTCTGAAGTTTTTATAATAGGAACAACTCCTCGACTTCAACCATCGAAGAGAATCTCAGAATACGATGCCAGGACTGACTCTATTCACTTAAAAGGAGATGCTTCTAGATCGGACTCACTGGCACCTCTGTTGACCTCACTTCAGAACATCAAGGTGGAAGAAACCTGCGAAACTGTAGCAGAGCAGTATACAGAACTCCTTAGATTGGAAACCCAGCGGGATTCTATAAACTACGCCTGGTCGTTACATCTAGAACGAGTGCGGGCTTTGGAGAATCGGGTTTTCCCTCAAGATCTAGTAAGACTCCTGAGCTCAGAATACTCCTTAGTAAAATTTAATCCGCATTCAAAAACAACATTGAGAAAACACCTCTTGACCCAGGCGGTAGCCGGACAACTTATATTCTATTATCTGGTTTGGGTCCTACATGACAAAACTAGTGAAGAGTTGATTTCATTCGAAACAAAATGCGGAGACATGTGGTTTATCATATATGAGTGTATCTCATGGAAATGGAGTATGACCCTCAGCAACTCCAATAAGCGTGGAAGGAAGTCAAAGGCATGGCAGTTGAGCCAGTTGCTCTCCCCAGCTAACTTTAAGTTTATTTATAAGGCGATCAGAGAACTAAAAAGATTTGAGGATATTCATGGAAAACTCACCTGGAAGATGTGCGGGGCGGATACATTTCCTTATCAGGTGAAATATATCACCGATTTCCCAGACTGGAAGGCTAAAATCGGGGAAGAGTGCGCACCCCTCAATCAGCTGGCTATGCCAGGAAAAAACCAAACCTTGTACGTAACTGCAGGGATTCTACAGCAGTTCGAACACTCCGATGAATCCGAAAAGGTCACTATCATGACGAGACTGTTAGAGGAAGAAAAAATCAGGGGGAAGGTTGGAGAATTCCGACAAATCCTTCATAGTTCTTCTGTGTTGACCCCAAATCTGGTATCTATGTGTAACATGTACAAATATCTGAAAACTCAGTCTTTCTTAGAATATGAAATCTTCCAGTCACCTTAGACTTAGAAAAAACTCCTCTTCAATCCTACTCTGTCTCGCTGTATCTCGTCATAAACTGTCATTCTTAATGTTCTAAAAAGTACCATTGTATGTGTATGGGTGGTGAGTTTGTGGGTCAATATCTGTAGGTGAAAATGTTGTCCTACTAATTAATCACCCGCCCATCCATACACGTACAGTGGTTTGTTAGTAGTTAGTAGTGGTTAGTAGTTCAACTAAACTAGGTTTAATCTCAGAAACACAGCTTACACAGCGGAGAGTAGTCGATCCAGACTCAGTGTCTAGAGTGACATCCGTCGCTTCTAAGCGAATCCGAAGAAGACCTGTAGTGCCACGCAAGTTGTTCGATCCAGACACTTTGGAAACACACTTGCCGGAACACTTGTGCGGGACGGAGCTATCGAAGCACACGGCGAAAGTCCTTTACAACCTGTATAAGAACTCGTCTCAAACAAAGAATGGCCACCTTATCGAAATCGTACGTAACATATCACATGTGCCGATTGATATCCTCACCGACAAGACACAGAACTATCCACAAATAAACGACAAACACTATTTGTTTTGTGCTTTAAACGGGAGTTCGGACACGACTACCAATCATTGGAAGAGAGACGAGAACTGCTACCTCAGTCACTTTTGGTGGCTCTTCGACCGAAATGCAATCAAAAGAAGGACTCCCTCGATTCGTTATTTAGACGTGCTCTCAAAGAAATGTGTGAAGAAATTCACGCGTTCGAGGAGGACAGTGAGATCAGCATAGAGAACCCGGTGTTCATCAGTGGCAGATACCTTGAACTGAGGTTGTTACTAAAGATTAGAGAGTCATATAGAAAAAACGTCGGTGAAGACGTAATCAAGTATTTAACCGATTCGTGACTCAAAAAGGAGTCGCCGCTGAAACCACTAGTCGAGGGCAGTATATGCGAGTTGTACTTAAGGAAGTTACTGGATCGATACGACCTGAGAGCAGCCAACTTCGACAAGGTCCTCATGGAAATGCCAATCACTCCTCAAAATATGATAGTGTGGACCGACACTGGTTCGCAGGCGGCTATAAATGTGACTATGGCGAACTACATCGGAACCGTCTACGAAGAGGTGAACGGCGAGTGGTCATCGCTTAGTGATGAAGAGAAAAAGATTCGATCCATATATCTAGAATTTTCCACGGAATACAGCAAGAGGATGAAGGCATTTATAAAATCAAGCGAGCTGTTTCTGTCGGACATGTTAAAGGCGAGCGAGCTGATGGCGTGGATGTGTTTCGGCGTCACGACTAACTGCGCCAAACTGGGCACGGCGACTATGGTGGCATCATATCTAATGGCAAAAGCAGAGAGTGAAAGCAACCGAATCAATCCACTCGTATGTTGGAATTATTCTCTCGCCAGCATACACATACGTGAGCCGCTGATCGCTACCAATCAACCCGTCTTCACGCTAGAAGAGTATTTCAGTGGACTGGAAGAAACAGTGGAGCTCCTCGAAGGTACGGACGTCATCGAATAGTAAATGTCCGTATATGTTTTTTGTAATTACTTGTTTGTAATATTTAGCATAAACGCTTTGTATCATTTGTCTGTGTTTTTTATTCACTTGTTCGTTGATCAATTATCACGATAGCTCACTAAAAAACCTGTTACTTTGTAATTGGAATGACGAGTCTGGCCGTGACACCTTAATGATGTAAACGTCGTTAATCGACACAGTATCTGCTAGAAGTGAGTTTTTGAAGTCATGATCGTTCAAGTCACCTCCTATGTCAAAAGTAGAGGTGTCGAACTTGGACATAAGAGATTCCTGTGTGTAATACCTTCTCAAAGTCTTAACCGTCGGTACCAGGGAACCGTGTCACAGGTGCAAACGCACGTTACAGGACAAGAGTAAGTATATTTCTACCACTGGAGTCGCGGAAGACAAACAAGACGGGGAGTTAGAAGATACTAGCATACACTCTAGCAGCAATTCAGAAAGGGGAGAAGAAGTGGGATCACCCGTATACGCAACTATGCATCGGTCTCCACTTGGCGAGGGACGAAGTAGTGAGCGGAGCTCACGCAACAAAGTCAGAGAAAAAAGAAAAAGAAGCTCGGACTCGTCGTCCGGATCAACGTCATCTTCGTCTGACGGGTGATCACCTGAGCGACACGAGGGGAAAGACGATCGCACCAAGGGAACCAAGAACTCAACGTCCCACAACGAACGAGGTTCTTCTTCTAAAAAAAAAAAGATTGCACAGCAAGAGGCGGCGCTCTCATTGCCGATCTCGTTCACGGTCTCATTCAGTAGCGTTGGTGAAGGCGGCGCAGACACAACAGCCTGCGAGGAAATAAAGAAAAGACGAATCGCCTGCTGCAACTGAAATCACGTCAAAAGATCCGACACGAATGAGTCGGACTAGTATCGAAACGCACGTGAGTGTGAGGCCTCTGGATAGATGTGTAACACCCGTACCACGAGCCGGCGCCACGCCGTCACAGTCCTATGCTCGTCTTACAGAAGAAGTGAATAATGTAATATATAATACCATCATGAAAGAAAAACAAACTGTGATATATTTCGACAGATTGTTCGGGCTTACCAATGTGTTCAGCAGGTCTCACGAGCTATTCTCGGACTGTACATTTTATCTAGCTGACGGCACGATTACACCTGAATGGACTAGAGAAGGTCAGATGCACGGGCCTGGAACCTGGACAGGACACTTAGGAGGGATTGAGGGATTACGGCAAAAGGGCTGGACGGTTTTCACCGCGGTCATTCTCAAATTTGTCTGCGATTGGCGTCACGTAAAATATCAACTCCTGGGGCAAGGAGACAACCAAGTTCTGGTCACGTCTTATTTTCCCCAGTTGAACCAAACCATCGCCCAACAACATAATTTATTCTTAACACACTTGAATCAATTCTTAAGTACCATCGGGCCGCCTATGAAACTTGAAGAGTCATGGTCATCTTCTAATTTTTTCACCTATGGGAAATTCCCATTACTGAAGGGAGTTCCCCTCAGCATGTCTCTGAAAAGAATCAGCCGCTGTGGTCACCTCAACAACCAAGGGATTCCCAGTTTGGATTCAGTGTTGAGCTCTATAACGGCGAATGTCTCCTCCGCGGTCTCACTATCAAAGAACCCTATCACTCCAATCTTGGTTGCGGCTTTTGAATCATACTCTGCAATCCATCTCCACTTAACACAACCGATGTACGGGCCAAGCATTCTTCCATCTCTAGCTCAAATCTCGGTAAAAATCCCGACAGGCGATGGAAGTCAACGCATTATAAAAGAAAAACTTACTGATCGGATGAAGTATGTGGTCAAAGATAGCCAGCATCTAGCACTAATCCTCTGTTGGATACCAAGTGCCCTCGGAGGATATCCTATCTTCCAGGCAACTGACACCATGATGCATGGGTTTCCTGATCCGGTGTCGTTAGCGCTTTGGGAAGTAAGACAATGCTATCTAAGGATGCCTCGAGAACTAGCCCGAGTACGATTGTGGATACTTAAGGTCCTACATCCAAGAATAAATCCATCAGTCAACGAGGAACTTCTGTGCCAGAGTCCCACTAGTCTAAATCTCTTAAGAGGTTCACGGCCTGAGGACCAGGTTAAAAGACTGGTTCTTAAATACCTCCCCAAAATACCAGACATAGTCAACGAGGCATTCCTCTATTTCTTTGAACAAAGTCAGGAGGACCAGAGACCCTTAGCCAGAACATTGTTTTCCATGGAGCCATGTCACCCGCGTGTCATGGCATCTATATATGAATCTACCCCCACTGGTGTCGCCCAGGGCATAACGCGAAAGCTCCAAAGCACAAAAACGTTAGAGCTAATGATGAATGAGGGCCTCGACAGTGAGATGCGATTGTGGGACATGGACGCGTTCCTCCATGATGAAGGCATCAGAGTCAATCGTCCAAAGAGACTGACCGAACTCAATTACATCTATGAGAACAATCAGTTGTGCTCCATATTCCTCATCCTGAATCAACCGGATTTCGCGGAGGAGATTGTCCATACATGCAGCACAAGACAAGCCCATGACCTCCGAGTACACTCCTGGGGAAAAGAGTTGAAAGGGGTTACAGTAGCTGTCCCCATGGAGTTAATAAAACCAACCGTGGGTGTAGAATGCATGCTTAACCACCACTCCAATTTAGATCTTGGGTACATCCGATGTCAGACATCCTGGAATTTGGCCCGAAATACTCAACTAATGACATCAAGCTTAGGGCCTTTCAAACCCTTCTTCGGATCTAAGACTGAAGAGAAAGTAAAGTATGAAGGGGGAAGGCTCGTATCTGTATCACCACCAATGCTAAAAGTGGCATTGAAAAATCTAAGACTGATAAATTGGGGCACTTCACCCGACTCTAATCTCAGTCACCTTATCACAACGATATTTAGTCATATGACTGACGCTGATTGGCAAATTCTGATACCTCAGCCCGGAAATGTCACTGGCACTCTGGAACATCGATGGTCCGATTCACGGACAGAACATGGTGTATCCCCTTCAATAAGTTTTACCACTAGCACCCATTTTACAGTCAATACTAATCTCTTCAAACCAGAACTGGCCACTCACCTGATAGGGCACGACAACGTCAATATTAGCCATCAAGGGCTATTCTCTTACATAGCATCATATAACCAGATCATGTGCGTTCACAATAAACCTATCCCAAAAACCATGCACTGGCATATCCAATGTTGCCAATGCATTATGGACGTCGACGAAGATCTGATCGATGTCCCTGATTCAGACGATTACAGGGAATCGGTGAACATTTATGAAGAACCCAACAAATCACCCTTTGTATGGATAAATATGAACGCACTCATTGATCGTGAATTTTCCGAAACCACATATCCATCTATCAGCGGCATAAACTGGAGAGGAAATTGGGAGGTAATCTTACCGGCCAGTATCGCAAATTGGTTTCTTTCAACCCAACCATCAGTAGGTAGCAATCAGAATGAATGGATCCTGGAAGAGTCTCAGATGTTGTTGCCAATTGCGATAGCTTCAAAGCTTTACGCCCCTAGTATTCTCGCTTGCCTCGCTGATATGATCCTACTACAATATTTAGTCAAAAGAATTGTATATTGGGATCAAAGAACACTAACCACCCCCATATCTGAGATGATTTTGGTAGAAGTGACAAAACTGATAAACACACCCGCATCTTGGTTTTCCCCCTTAAATTCACTATTTCTATCCAACTCCATTTCAACCTTACTGGAGGAAGATTTTCCACACATCTCAGCACCAAAAAACTGTCCACCCACTCAACCTGAGAAGTCGCAATGTCTAAAAACCATTATCACAGAATATTGGTATCGTGGGGGAAATCCGGTAGACCTCGGGAACCGCTGCTTGAACCTCCTAAGAACAGGACTTCCTCGATCTACACTCTTAATCTTCAACCCTGAGTGCTTATATATACTCAGTTTAATGCTGAAGGAACATACAGCGCCGAATCCCTACACAAAAATCCTCAAAGAGATTAAGTTAATTCATAACAAACAAGGATATGAAGAGAGATCTAACACGAGCTCCTATCTGAATGTTCTGAATTCACCTAATCACGAGTATGATTCAAAATGGATGCTAGAAAGATGCCGACCGAAGAATGTAACTATCATTGACAGCAGTCCCGACTTCATAATTAAAAAGATGGGTCCACGAATACATCCGGGAAGTGCTCTCAGTTTGTCAGAGAACTTCTCCCCTATCTATCTCACCAGTGTTAGCAATTTACCTCTGGCATGGCACATTGTGAAATATAACCCCCAGTCATACGAGAAAAATCCTCAAGTCCTAGTCAAGAGGGAGTTCACCAAAAAAACTGAGTAGCATAAATCATCTTTACAAAGAAAGTCTTGTGGTAACAACTGCCCCTTATAAGCTGCTTTCTTGTTTATCCTATATAGCAAAAAGAGGAGGATTCCAGAAACTGACAGTAAAAGGAATAATCTGCTGTGGGGATGGGACAGGGGGTTATTCCTCCATTCTCTGCCAAATATTCAGGAAAGCTACTATCCTGTACAACAGCTATTATCATATAAGCAACCAAAGCTCTGTAGGCTGTGACAAATTTATCCCGGCAGCCATGGTCAGCAAGAGGGTGCAAGCTTCTAGAGTCATCGGAATCGACGACGTGATTGAAGGAATAAGTGACTTGACCGACCCTGAAATAGGACGACAATTCCTGTCAAGAATGCCTAAGGCTGAGATGCTGATTTGTGATGCAGAGGGTGGGTCATCTTCCAATATATCTAAGTTGATAAAAATAACCAAGAATCTATTGGAGGTAGTCCGGAAAGGACAGATTAAAATAATCATACTCAAAAGTTACGTATCACGATCTGACTTAGTCATTGCTCAACTACACGAGATCTCTGGATTGTTCGAAGAGGTAGTCTGTTTTAGATCCTGGTTCTCTAATTACGGAAACTCTGAAGTTTTTATAATAGGAACAACTCCTCGACTTCAACCATCGAAGAGAATCTCAGAATACGATGCCAGGACTGACTCTATTCACTTAAAAGGAGATGCTTCTAGATCGGACTCACTGGCACCTCTGTTGACCTCACTTCAGAACATCAAGGTGGAAGAAACCTGCGAAACTGTAGCAGAGCAGTATACAGAACTCCTTAGATTGGAAACCCAGCGGGATTCTATAAACTACGCCTGGTCGTTACATCTAGAACGAGTGCGGGCTTTGGAGAATCGGGTTTTCCCTCAAGATCTAGTAAGACTCCTGAGCTCAGAATACTCCTTAGTAAAATTTAATCCGCATTCAAAAACAACATTGAGAAAACACCTCTTGACCCAGGCGGTAGCCGGACAACTTATATTCTATTATCTGGTTTGGGTCCTACATGACAAAACTAGTGAAGAGTTGATTTCATTCGAAACAAAATGCGGAGACATGTGGTTTATCATATATGAGTGTATCTCATGGAAATGGAGTATGACCCTCAGCAACTCCAATAAGCGTGGAAGGAAGTCAAAGGCATGGCAGTTGAGCCAGTTGCTCTCCCCAGCTAACTTTAAGTTTATTTATAAGGCGATCAGAGAACTAAAAAGATTTGAGGATATTCATGGAAAACTCACCTGGAAGATGTGCGGGGCGGATACATTTCCTTATCAGGTGAAATATATCACCGATTTCCCAGACTGGAAGGCTAAAATCGGGGAAGAGTGCGCACCCCTCAATCAGCTGGCTATGCCAGGAAAAAACCAAACCTTGTACGTAACTGCAGGGATTCTACAGCAGTTCGAACACTCCGATGAATCCGAAAAGGTCACTATCATGACGAGACTGTTAGAGGAAGAAAAAATCAGGGGGAAGGTTGGAGAATTCCGACAAATCCTTCATAGTTCTTCTGTGTTGACCCCAAATCTGGTATCTATGTGTAACATGTACAAATATCTGAAAACTCAGTCTTTCTTAGAATATGAAATCTTCCAGTCACCTTAGACTTAGAAAAAACTCCTCTTCAATCCTACTCTGTCTCGCTGTATCTCGTCATAAACTGTCATTCTTAATGTTCTAAAAAGTACCATTGTATGTGTATGGGTGGTGAGTTTGTGGGTCAATATCTGTAGGTGAAAATGTTGTCCTACTAATTAATCACCCGCCCATCCATACACGTACAGTGGTTTGTTAGTAGTTAGTAGTGGTTAGTAGTTCAACTAAACTAGGTTTAATCTCAGAAACACAGCTTACACAGCGGAGAGTAGTCGATCCAGACTCAGTGTCTAGAGTGACATCCGTCGCTTCTAAGCGAATCCGAAGAAGACCTGTAGTGCCACGCAAGTTGTTCGATCCAGACACTTTGGAAACACACTTGCCGGAACACTTGTGCGGGACGGAGCTATCGAAGCACACGGCGAAAGTCCTTTACAACCTGTATAAGAACTCGTCTCAAACAAAGAATGGCCACCTTATCGAAATCGTACGTAACATATCACATGTGCCGATTGATATCCTCACCGACAAGACACAGAACTATCCACAAATAAACGACAAACACTATTTGTTTTGTGCTTTAAACGGGAGTTCGGACACGACTACCAATCATTGGAAGAGAGACGAGAACTGCTACCTCAGTCACTTTTGGTGGCTCTTCGACCGAAATGCAATCAAAAGAAGGACTCCCTCGATTCGTTATTTAGACGTGCTCTCAAAGAAATGTGTGAAGAAATTCACGCGTTCGAGGAGGACAGTGAGATCAGCATAGAGAACCCGGTGTTCATCAGTGGCAGATACCTTGAACTGAGGTTGTTACTAAAGATTAGAGAGTCATATAGAAAAAACGTCGGTGAAGACGTAATCAAGTATTTAACCGATTCGTGACTCAAAAAGGAGTCGCCGCTGAAACCACTAGTCGAGGGCAGTATATGCGAGTTGTACTTAAGGAAGTTACTGGATCGATACGACCTGAGAGCAGCCAACTTCGACAAGGTCCTCATGGAAATGCCAATCACTCCTCAAAATATGATAGTGTGGACCGACACTGGTTCGCAGGCGGCTATAAATGTGACTATGGCGAACTACATCGGAACCGTCTACGAAGAGGTGAACGGCGAGTGGTCATCGCTTAGTGATGAAGAGAAAAAGATTAGATCCATATATCTAGAATTTTCCACGGAATACAGCAAGAGGATGAAGGCATTTATAAAATCAAGCGAGCTGTTTCTGTCGGACATGTTAAAGGCGAGCGAGCTGATGGCGTGGATGTGTTTCGGCGTCACGACTAACTGCGCCAAACTGGGCACGGCGACTATGGTGGCATCATATCTAATGGCAAAAGCAGAGAGTGAAAGCAACCGAATCAATCCACTCGTATGTTGGAATTATTCTCTCGCCAGCATACACATACGTGAGCCGCTGATCGCTACCAATCAACCCGTCTTCACGCTAGAAGAGTATTTCAGTGGACTGGAAGAAACAGTGGAGCTCCTCGAAGGTACGGACGTCATCGAATAGTAAATGTCCGTATATGTTTTTTGTAATTACTTGTTTGTAATATTTAGCATAAACGCTTTGTATCATTTGTCTGTGTTTTTTATTCACTTGTTCGTTGATCAATTATCACGATAGCTCACTAAAAAACCTGTTACTTTGTAATTGGAATGACGAGTCTGGCCGTGACACCTTAATGATGTAAACGTCGTTAATCGACACAGTATCTGCTAGAAGTGAGTTTTTGAAGTCATGATCGTTCAAGTCACCTCCTATGTCAAAAGTAGAGGTGTCGAACTTGGACATAAGAGATTCCTGTGTGTAATACCTTCTCAAAGTCTTAACCGTCGGTACCAGGGAACCGTGTCACAGGTGCAAACGCACGTTACAGGACAAGAGTAAGTATATTTCTACCACTGGAGTCGCGGAAGACAAACAAGACGGGGAGTTAGAAGATACTAGCATACACTCTAGCAGCAATTCAGAAAGGGGAGAAGAAGTGGGATCACCCGTATACGCAACTATGCATCGGTCTCCACTTGGCGAGGGACGAAGTAGTGAGCGGAGCTCACGCAACAAAGTCAGAGAAAAAAGAAAAAGAAGCTCGGACTCGTCGTCCGGATCAACGTCATCTTCGTCTGACGGGTGATCACCTGAGCGACACGAGGGGAAAGACGATCGCACCAAGGGAACCAAGAACTCAACGTCCCACAACGAACGAGGTTCTTCTTCTAAAAAAAAAAGATTGCACAGCAAGAGGCGGCGCTCTCATTGCCGATCTCGTTCACGGTCTCATTCAGTAGCGTTGGTGAAGGCGGCGCAGACACAACAGCCTGCGAGGAAATAAAGAAAAGACGAATCGCCTGCTGCAACTGAAATCACGTCAAAAGATCCGACACGAATGAGTCGGACTAGTATCGAAACGCACGTGAGTGTGAGGCCTCTGGATAGATGTGTAACACCCGTACCACGAGCCGGCGCCACGCCGTCACAGTCCTATGCTCGTCTTACAGAAGAAGTGAATAATGTAATATATAATACCATCATGAAAGAAAAACAAACTGTGATATATTTCGACAGATTGTTCGGGCTTACCAATGTGTTCAGCAGGTCTCACGAGCTATTCTCGGACTGTACATTTTATCTAGCTGACGGCACGATTACACCTGAATGGACTAGAGAAGGTCAGATGCACGGGCCTGGAACCTGGACAGGACACTTAGGAGGGATTGAGGGATTACGGCAAAAGGGCTGGACGGTTTTCACCGCGGTCATTCTCAAATTTGTCTGCGATTGGCGTCACGTAAAATATCAACTCCTGGGGCAAGGAGACAACCAAGTTCTGGTCACGTCTTATTTTCCCCAGTTGAACCAAACCATCGCCCAACAACATAATTTATTCTTAACACACTTGAATCAATTCTTAAGTACCATCGGGCCGCCTATGAAACTTGAAGAGTCATGGTCATCTTCTAATTTTTTCACCTATGGGAAATTCCCATTACTGAAGGGAGTTCCCCTCAGCATGTCTCTGAAAAGAATCAGCCGCTGTGGTCACCTCAACAACCAAGGGATTCCCAGTTTGGATTCAGTGTTGAGCTCTATAACGGCGAATGTCTCCTCCGCGGTCTCACTATCAAAGAACCCTATCACTCCAATCTTGGTTGCGGCTTTTGAATCATACTCTGCAATCCATCTCCACTTAACACAACCGATGTACGGGCCAAGCATTCTTCCATCTCTAGCTCAAATCTCGGTAAAAATCCCGACAGGCGATGGAAGTCAACGCATTATAAAAGAAAAACTTACTGATCGGATGAAGTATGTGGTCAAAGATAGCCAGCATCTAGCACTAATCCTCTGTTGGATACCAAGTGCCCTCGGAGGATATCCTATCTTCCAGGCAACTGACACCATGATGCATGGGTTTCCTGATCCGGTGTCGTTAGCGCTTTGGGAAGTAAGACAATGCTATCTAAGGATGCCTCGAGAACTAGCCCGAGTACGATTGTGGATACTTAAGGTCCTACATCCAAGAATAAATCCATCAGTCAACGAGGAACTTCTGTGCCAGAGTCCCACTAGTCTAAATCTCTTAAGAGGTTCACGGCCTGAGGACCAGGTTAAAAGACTGGTTCTTAAATACCTCCCCAAAATACCAGACATAGTCAACGAGGCATTCCTCTATTTCTTTGAACAAAGTCAGGAGGACCAGAGACCCTTAGCCAGAACATTGTTTTCCATGGAGCCATGTCACCCGCGTGTCATGGCATCTATATATGAATCTACCCCCACTGGTGTCGCCCAGGGCATAACGCGAAAGCTCCAAAGCACAAAAACGTTAGAGCTAATGATGAATGAGGGCCTCGACAGTGAGATGCGATTGTGGGACATGGACGCGTTCCTCCATGATGAAGGCATCAGAGTCAATCGTCCAAAGAGACTGACCGAACTCAATTACATCTATGAGAACAATCAGTTGTGCTCCATATTCCTCATCCTGAATCAACCGGATTTCGCGGAGGAGATTGTCCATACATGCAGCACAAGACAAGCCCATGACCTCCGAGTACACTCCTGGGGAAAAGAGTTGAAAGGGGTTACAGTAGCTGTCCCCATGGAGTTAATAAAACCAACCGTGGGTGTAGAATGCATGCTTAACCACCACTCCAATTTAGATCTTGGGTACATCCGATGTCAGACATCCTGGAATTTGGCCCGAAATACTCAACTAATGACATCAAGCTTAGGGCCTTTCAAACCCTTCTTCGGATCTAAGACTGAAGAGAAAGTAAAGTATGAAGGGGGAAGGCTCGTATCTGTATCACCACCAATGCTAAAAGTGGCATTGAAAAATCTAAGACTGATAAATTGGGGCACTTCACCCGACTCTAATCTCAGTCACCTTATCACAACGATATTTAGTCATATGACTGACGCTGATTGGCAAATTCTGATACCTCAGCCCGGAAATGTCACTGGCACTCTGGAACATCGATGGTCCGATTCACGGACAGAACATGGTGTATCCCCTTCAATAAGTTTTACCACTAGCACCCATTTTACAGTCAATACTAATCTCTTCAAACCAGAACTGGCCACTCACCTGATAGGGCACGACAACGTCAATATTAGCCATCAAGGGCTATTCTCTTACATAGCATCATATAACCAGATCATGTGCGTTCACAATAAACCTATCCCAAAAACCATGCACTGGCATATCCAATGTTGCCAATGCATTATGGACGTCGACGAAGATCTGATCGATGTCCCTGATTCAGACGATTACAGGGAATCGGTGAACATTTATGAAGAACCCAACAAATCACCCTTTGTATGGATAAATATGAACGCACTCATTGATCGTGAATTTTCCGAAACCACATATCCATCTATCAGCGGCATAAACTGGAGAGGAAATTGGGAGGTAATCTTACCGGCCAGTATCGCAAATTGGTTTCTTTCAACCCAACCATCAGTAGGTAGCAATCAGAATGAATGGATCCTGGAAGAGTCTCAGATGTTGTTGCCAATTGCGATAGCTTCAAAGCTTTACGCCCCTAGTATTCTCGCTTGCCTCGCTGATATGATCCTACTACAATATTTAGTCAAAAGAATTGTATATTGGGATCAAAGAACACTAACCACCCCCATATCTGAGATGATTTTGGTAGAAGTGACAAAACTGATAAACACACCCGCATCTTGGTTTTCCCCCTTAAATTCACTATTTCTATCCAACTCCATTTCAACCTTACTGGAGGAAGATTTTCCACACATCTCAGCACCAAAAAACTGTCCACCCACTCAACCTGAGAAGTCGCAATGTCTAAAAACCATTATCACAGAATATTGGTATCGTGGGGGAAATCCGGTAGACCTCGGGAACCGCTGCTTGAACCTCCTAAGAACAGGACTTCCTCGATCTACACTCTTAATCTTCAACCCTGAGTGCTTATATATACTCAGTTTAATGCTGAAGGAACATACAGCGCCGAATCCCTACACAAAAATCCTCAAAGAGATTAAGTTAATTCATAACAAACAAGGATATGAAGAGAGATCTAACACGAGCTCCTATCTGAATGTTCTGAATTCACCTAATCACGAGTATGATTCAAAATGGATGCTAGAAAGATGCCGACCGAAGAATGTAACTATCATTGACAGCAGTCCCGACTTCATAATTAAAAAGATGGGTCCACGAATACATCCGGGAAGTGCTCTCAGTTTGTCAGAGAACTTCTCCCCTATCTATCTCACCAGTGTTAGCAATTTACCTCTGGCATGGCACATTGTGAAATATAACCCCCAGTCATACGAGAAAAATCCTCAAGTCCTAGTCAAGAGGGAGTTCACCAAAAAAACTGAGTAGCATAAATCATCTTTACAAAGAAAGTCTTGTGGTAACAACTGCCCCTTATAAGCTGCTTTCTTGTTTATCCTATATAGCAAAAAGAGGAGGATTCCAGAAACTGACAGTAAAAGGAATAATCTGCTGTGGGGATGGGACAGGGGGTTATTCCTCCATTCTCTGCCAAATATTCAGGAAAGCTACTATCCTGTACAACAGCTATTATCATATAAGCAACCAAAGCTCTGTAGGCTGTGACAAATTTATCCCGGCAGCCATGGTCAGCAAGAGGGTGCAAGCTTCTAGAGTCATCGGAATCGACGACGTGATTGAAGGAATAAGTGACTTGACCGACCCTGAAATAGGACGACAATTCCTGTCAAGAATGCCTAAGGCTGAGATGCTGATTTGTGATGCAGAGGGTGGGTCATCTTCCAATATATCTAAGTTGATAAAAATAACCAAGAATCTATTGGAGGTAGTCCGGAAAGGACAGATTAAAATAATCATACTCAAAAGTTACGTATCACGATCTGACTTAGTCATTGCTCAACTACACGAGATCTCTGGATTGTTCGAAGAGGTAGTCTGTTTTAGATCCTGGTTCTCTAATTACGGAAACTCTGAAGTTTTTATAATAGGAACAACTCCTCGACTTCAACCATCGAAGAGAATCTCAGAATACGATGCCAGGACTGACTCTATTCACTTAAAAGGAGATGCTTCTAGATCGGACTCACTGGCACCTCTGTTGACCTCACTTCAGAACATCAAGGTGGAAGAAACCTGCGAAACTGTAGCAGAGCAGTATACAGAACTCCTTAGATTGGAAACCCAGCGGGATTCTATAAACTACGCCTGGTCGTTACATCTAGAACGAGTGCGGGCTTTGGAGAATCGGGTTTTCCCTCAAGATCTAGTAAGACTCCTGAGCTCAGAATACTCCTTAGTAAAATTTAATCCGCATTCAAAAACAACATTGAGAAAACACCTCTTGACCCAGGCGGTAGCCGGACAACTTATATTCTATTATCTGGTTTGGGTCCTACATGACAAAACTAGTGAAGAGTTGATTTCATTCGAAACAAAATGCGGAGACATGTGGTTTATCATATATGAGTGTATCTCATGGAAATGGAGTATGACCCTCAGCAACTCCAATAAGCGTGGAAGGAAGTCAAAGGCATGGCAGTTGAGCCAGTTGCTCTCCCCAGCTAACTTTAAGTTTATTTATAAGGCGATCAGAGAACTAAAAAGATTTGAGGATATTCATGGAAAACTCACCTGGAAGATGTGCGGGGCGGATACATTTCCTTATCAGGTGAAATATATCACCGATTTCCCAGACTGGAAGGCTAAAATCGGGGAAGAGTGCGCACCCCTCAATCAGCTGGCTATGCCAGGAAAAAACCAAACCTTGTACGTAACTGCAGGGATTCTACAGCAGTTCGAACACTCCGATGAATCCGAAAAGGTCACTATCATGACGAGACTGTTAGAGGAAGAAAAAATCAGGGGGAAGGTTGGAGAATTCCGACAAATCCTTCATAGTTCTTCTGTGTTGACCCCAAATCTGGTATCTATGTGTAACATGTACAAATATCTGAAAACTCAGTCTTTCTTAGAATATGAAATCTTCCAGTCACCTTAGACTTAGAAAAAACTCCTCTTC
Source organism: Stictocephala bisonia (assembly GCA_035578905.1). Taxonomy (NCBI): domain Eukaryota; kingdom Metazoa; phylum Arthropoda; class Insecta; order Hemiptera; family Membracidae; genus Stictocephala; species Stictocephala bisonia. The sequence continues at coordinate 47,347 of JAQJVL010003985.1, forward strand.
AATCCTACTCTGTCTCGCTGTATCTCGTCATAAACTGTCATTCTTAATGTTCTAAAAAGTACCATTGTATGTGTATGGGTGGTGAGTTTGTGGGTCAATATCTGTAGGTGAAAATGTTGTCCTACTAATTAATCACCCGCCCATCCATACACGTACAGTGGTTTGTTAGTAGTTAGTAGTGGTTAGTAGTTCAACTAAACTAGGTTTAATCTCAGAAACACAGCTTACACAGCGGAGAGTAGTCGATCCAGACTCAGTGTCTAGAGTGACATCCGTCGCTTCTAAGCGAATCCGAAGAAGACCTGTAGTGCCACGCAAGTTGTTCGATCCAGACACTTTGGAAACACACTTGCCGGAACACTTGTGCGGGACGGAGCTATCGAAGCACACGGCGAAAGTCCTTTACAACCTGTATAAGAACTCGTCTCAAACAAAGAATGGCCACCTTATCGAAATCGTACGTAACATATCACATGTGCCGATTGATATCCTCACCGACAAGACACAGAACTATCCACAAATAAACGACAAACACTATTTGTTTTGTGCTTTAAACGGGAGTTCGGACACGACTACCAATCATTGGAAGAGAGACGAGAACTGCTACCTCAGTCACTTTTGGTGGCTCTTCGACCGAAATGCAATCAAAAGAAGGACTCCCTCGATTCGTTATTTAGACGTGCTCTCAAAGAAATGTGTGAAGAAATTCACGCGTTCGAGGAGGACAGTGAGATCAGCATAGAGAACCCGGTGTTCATCAGTGGCAGATACCTTGAACTGAGGTTGTTACTAAAGATTAGAGAGTCATATAGAAAAAAACGTCGGTGAAGACGTAATCAAGTATTTAACCGATTCGTGACTCAAAAAGGAGTCGCCGCTGAAACCACTAGTCGAGGGCAGTATATGCGAGTTGTACTTAAGGAAGTTACTGGATCGATACGACCTGAGAGCAGCCAACTTCGACAAGGTCCTCATGGAAATGCCAATCACTCCTCAAAATATGATAGTGTGGACCGACACTGGTTCGCAGGCGGCTATAAATGTGACTATGGCGAACTACATCGGAACCGTCTACGAAGAGGTGAACGGCGAGTGGTCATCGCTTAGTGATGAAGAGAAAAAGATTAGATCCATATATCTAGAATTTTCCACGGAATACAGCAAGAGGATGAAGGCATTTATAAAATCAAGCGAGCTGTTTCTGTCGGACATGTTAAAGGCGAGCGAGCTGATGGCGTGGATGTGTTTCGGCGTCACGACTAACTGCGCCAAACTGGGCACGGCGACTATGGTGGCATCATATCTAATGGCAAAAGCAGAGAGTGAAAGCAACCGAATCAATCCACTCGTATGTTGGAATTATTCTCTCGCCAGCATACACATACGTGAGCCGCTGATCGCTACCAATCAACCCGTCTTCACGCTAGAAGAGTATTTCAGTGGACTGGAAGAAACAGTGGAGCTCCTCGAAGGTACGGACGTCATCGAATAGTAAATGTCCGTATATGTTTTTTGTAATTACTTGTTTGTAATATTTAGCATAAACGCTTTGTATCATTTGTCTGTGTTTTTTATTCACTTGTTCGTTGATCAATTATCACGATAGCTCACTAAAAAACCTGTTACTTTGTAATTGGAATGACGAGTCTGGCCGTGACACCTTAATGATGTAAACGTCGTTAATCGACACAGTATCTGCTAGAAGTGAGTTTTTGAAGTCATGATCGTTCAAGTCACCTCCTATGTCAAAAGTAGAGGTGTCGAACTTGGACATAAGAGATTCCTGTGTGTAATACCTTCTCAAAGTCTTAACCGTCGGTACCAGGGAACCGTGTCACAGGTGCAAACGCACGTTACAGGACAAGAGTAAGTATATTTCTACCACTGGAGTCGCGGAAGACAAACAAGACGGGGAGTTAGAAGATACTAGCATACACTCTAGCAGCAATTCAGAAAGGGGAGAAGAAGTGGGATCACCCGTATACGCAACTATGCATCGGTCTCCACTTGGCGAGGGACGAAGTAGTGAGCGGAGCTCACGCAACAAAGTCAGAGAAAAAAGAAAAAGAAGCTCGGACTCGTCGTCCGGATCAACGTCATCTTCGTCTGACGGGTGATCACCTGAGCGACACGAGGGGAAAGACGATCGCACCAAGGGAACCAAGAACTCAACGTCCCACAACGAACGAGGTTCTTCTTCTAAAAAAAAAAAGATTGCACAGCAAGAGGCGGCGCTCTCATTGCCGATCTCGTTCACGGTCTCATTCAGTAGCGTTGGTGAAGGCGGCGCAGACACAACAGCCTGCGAGGAAATAAAGAAAAGACGAATCGCCTGCTGCAACTGAAATCACGTCAAAAGATCCGACACGAATGAGTCGGACTAGTATCGAAACGCACGTGAGTGTGAGGCCTCTGGACAGATGTGTAACACCCGTACCACGAGCCGGCGCCACGCCGTCACAGTCCTATGCTCGTCTTACAGAAGAAGTGAATAATGTAATATATAATACCATCATGAAAGAAAAACAAACTGTGATATATTTCGACAGATTGTTCGGGCTTACCAATGTGTTCAGCAGGTCTCACGAGCTATTCTCGGACTGTACATTTTATCTAGCTGACGGCACGATTACACCTGAATGGACTAGAGAAGGTCAGATGCACGGGCCTGGAACCTGGACAGGACACTTAGGAGGGATTGAGGGATTACGGCAAAAGGGCTGGACGGTTTTCACCGCGGTCATTCTCAAATTTGTCTGCGATTGGCGTCACGTAAAATATCAACTCCTGGGGCAAGGAGACAACCAAGTTCTGGTCACGTCTTATTTTCCCCAGTTGAACCAAACCATCGCCCAACAACATAATTTATTCTTAACACACTTGAATCAATTCTTAAGTACCATCGGGCCGCCTATGAAACTTGAAGAGTCATGGTCATCTTCTAATTTTTTCACCTATGGGAAATTCCCATTACTGAAGGGAGTTCCCCTCAGCATGTCTCTGAAAAGAATCAGCCGCTGTGGTCACCTCAACAACCAAGGGATTCCCAGTTTGGATTCAGTGTTGAGCTCTATAACGGCGAATGTCTCCTCCGCGGTCTCACTATCAAAGAACCCTATCACTCCAATCTTGGTTGCGGCTTTTGAATCATACTCTGCAATCCATCTCCACTTAACACAACCGATGTACGGGCCAAGCATTCTTCCATCTCTAGCTCAAATCTCGGTAAAAATCCCGACAGGCGATGGAAGTCAACGCATTATAAAAGAAAAACTTACTGATCGGATGAAGTATGTGGTCAAAGATAGCCAGCATCTAGCACTAATCCTCTGTTGGATACCAAGTGCCCTCGGAGGATATCCTATCTTCCAGGCAACTGACACCATGATGCATGGGTTTCCTGATCCGGTGTCGTTAGCGCTTTGGGAAGTAAGACAATGCTATCTAAGGATGCCTCGAGAACTAGCCCGAGTACGATTGTGGATACTTAAGGTCCTACATCCAAGAATAAATCCATCAGTCAACGAGGAACTTCTGTGCCAGAGTCCCACTAGTCTAAATCTCTTAAGAGGTTCACGGCCTGAGGACCAGGTTAAAAGACTGGTTCTTAAATACCTCCCCAAAATACCAGACATAGTCAACGAGGCATTCCTCTATTTCTTTGAACAAAGTCAGGAGGACCAGAGACCCTTAGCCAGAACATTGTTTTCCATGGAGCCATGTCACCCGCGTGTCATGGCATCTATATATGAATCTACCCCCACTGGTGTCGCCCAGGGCATAACGCGAAAGCTCCAAAGCACAAAAACGTTAGAGCTAATGATGAATGAGGGCCTCGACAGTGAGATGCGATTGTGGGACATGGACGCGTTCCTCCATGATGAAGGCATCAGAGTCAATCGTCCAAAGAGACTGACCGAACTCAATTACATCTATGAGAACAATCAGTTGTGCTCCATATTCCTCATCCTGAATCAACCGGATTTCGCGGAGGAGATTGTCCATACATGCAGCACAAGACAAGCCCATGACCTCCGAGTACACTCCTGGGGAAAAGAGTTGAAAGGGGTTACAGTAGCTGTCCCCATGGAGTTAATAAAACCAACCGTGGGTGTAGAATGCATGCTTAACCACCACTCCAATTTAGATCTTGGGTACATCCGATGTCAGACATCCTGGAATTTGGCCCGAAATACTCAACTAATGACATCAAGTTAGGGGTTTCAAAC
>JAQJVL010003986.1:0-51529 GCA_035578905.1 Stictocephala bisonia
TGGTTTTTAGTTCACATTATAATTTGTTTTAGAATTAAGTATTTAGTATTTATCAACAATTCATAAACTGATTGAACTCAGCCATCACCCACAGGCAGTAGCCCATGTGGTGGCTTTTCTCATATTGTTTGTAAATGTTATGTGTATTATGTTCTGAGATCAATAAAGATTATTATTATTATTATTATTATTATTATACCATTTATTACTCTTATTAGTAAATACATTTTTGTTTGTTTTCTTAATTACCTTAAAATAACTTAAGTTATCTAATAAAACTTTGAAAAAACATTCAAATATGCAATCAGCGTTGTTGCTCCTAGTTGATGTTAACATGCCTCCCCAGTCATTACATAATAAATTATCTGGAAAATCACTTCTTGCTGATAAAGGTAATAGCCTACTAACTTCAGACCACTCTCAACCGATGGCCCATCATTTACATTGAATTTAGATGCTATTTTAATTTCTAATAAAATTACATCATGGTCTGAATTGATTAGGCCATATGTGTTATAATATGGCATAATAACACATCCTCCAAACCAATATTTATACATACATTATCTAAACAGTTATTCAGTCGTGTTGCATTATTATCGAGAAATTTGAAATTATGTTGTCTAAGGATATTTTTAAACAGCTTGACAGTTCTACTGCATTTACTTATGTCAAATTGAATGTTCAGGTTTCCACCCATTACAATATGGTGATTCGGCCAACGGTTTAAAAACTCTAAAAGTTTTCCCAGTTTTCCAATAAATATATCAGAATTTCCAGACGTTGAGTGATATAACGATATTACAATTAAACCCAAATGATCAACTATTACCGCAGACGCTTCAAAATGAAACTCAGAACAGAACTGACTCACATCGCATACTCTTACTTGAAGGTAATTTTTCACGAATATTAAAGTGCCACCTCTACAATGGCCTTCTCTGCAGAAGGTGCTAGCACAGTAGAATCCTTCAGGAAAAGCCATTCCTGGAGTTCCTGGAGGCACTGGACAAGATATTGGAGAGTATGACCAAGTGGGTGCGTGAAGGCACTGGTTGGACAATCGAAAAGGTCGAACGGATAGATCTTTGCATTGTTAAATATCAGACTTTATACGGTTCTTCTTACATACCTACTACTAAAAAATTGCTCACCCTACTAACTTGTAAATATAAAAAAAGGCAATAACAAATGTTTTGTATACTCAGTACTAGCTCATATGTTCCCAGACAAAAACCGAAGAGGAAATTACTTTAGACAACTCGAGTCCAATTTAAACATGGCAGGTATTACCTATCCAGTGAAGATAACTCTTATTGACACGTTTGAATGTAACAATCCAAACATTTCTGTAAACGTCTTTGGATTTAATAATGATGAAGTACATCCACTAAGAATAACAGCAGAACGGACACATACCTACCCACATTAATCTATTGCTACTGACTAATGCTGACACTTCTCTTTACTGAACCATGAAGGCCTATGTAACAGAGTCACAACAGTGAATATTTTACAAGCTAACAAAATATGGCACTGGAATCTATTTAAGATTTATGTTTGTACATTTTCAAATCTCTAACTCATCGTCAAGTTAGACAAAAATTGATAAGGACGATATTTCTCAGACTTAATAACAAGGGTAGTTTAATAAAAGCTCTAAAATATATGGTTTTTAAAGGTGTACCGTCAAAATATCACCTTTGGAATATAACTTACACTTAATAAGCCAGAACCGTATTTGCAAGTCTTTATAGGGCTGTACGTCACAAAGCGCCAATTGTTATGTTTGTTTGGTAAAATTCACAAACAACACTGCTATTTACGGTAACATGACAATTGGTTTTCGTTCAACCTCGTACGATTTGTAAAGGGTTGGCAGCTTTCCCGATGAGAAAGAATGCGTGCGGTTTAAAAATTCCAGGCGTGCCACATGGAGGTAGAAATAGCTGTAGCCAAGTGCCAATGATAAATACCATGAAGGAACCGCACTGCTTTACGGGAAAAATTGCAGACCATGTCTACGTTTGCTTCCATTTGATCTGCACATGGCTCCAATAACTGCACAATTTTAGAACAGAGTGTTTAACTACATTTGATACCAGCATATACAATAAAGGAGGCCCCACAAATTACAACTAAGCCTATAACAACCTCGTTCCTACAATGGTAGCTTTATAATATGATAAATACTTGAAATAAAAAATCTGGCTTCATTAAAACATTTTTATAAAACCATATTTTGTATTTCAACTATTTATCATGATATAAAGCAACCTTCCGTCCATGCATGACTTAAAACGCAATGCGTTGTCTTTGGGTGAGCTGTGATTAATGGGGGAAAAGGTCAGACCCACAGAGCACAGAATAAGACTAGAGTCGCCATCCCTAGACAACTAACATTACGGCAATTGAGGCAAGTTCCGCCATATGCATTTGGGCAACATGCTCGGTTTGGTCGTCAGGCGAGTGAAAATATTTAGCGCCCGCGTTTTATTAAAACTGTGATTTGACACACTTACAACTGAGTAAAAATTGTGAAATTTGATAGAGTGGTAGAAAATCGTTGTGTGATATTGATTCTAACAATCCTTAAAAATTATTTCCCTCTATTTAATTATATATTTTTTTTAAAGTCAAACATTTGAATTAGGTACACAACACTTTGAGTGTGCCTACATTCTTTGTTGTTATTTGGTCAGGTACATGATCTGCGAATGAATTATAGGTAAATAGTTGATATTTCCATAAATATATATTTTTTAAATACAAGTCAACTGGTTTAGGCATAATTGTAGGTATACGAAGAAAGAAAATTGCGGCACCTGCAGCGGCCCGCGGCCGGATGTACGACGGACCGCGGCGCCTGCAGCGGTCCGCGGCCGGATGTACGATGGATCGCGGCACCTGCAGCGGCCCGCGGTCGGATGTACAACGGACCGTGGCACCTGAAGCGGCCCGCGGCACCTGCAACGGCCCGCGGCTGGCTGTACAACGGACCGCGGCGCCTGCAGCGACCCGCGGCCGGCTGTACGACGGACCGCGGCAACTGCAGCGGCCCGCGGTGTGATGTACAACGGGCCGTGGCACCTGCAGCGGCCCGCGGCCGGATGTACAACGGACCGCGGCACCTTCAACGGCCCGCAGATTGCTGTACAACCGACCGCGGCATTTGCAGTGGCCCGCGGCCCAGATGAACGACGGACCACAGCACCTGCAGCGGCCCGCGGCTGGCTGTACAATGGACTGCGGCACTCTCAGTGGCCCGCGGCCGGATGTACGACGGACCGCGGCGCCTGCAGTGACCCGCGGCCGGCTGTACGACGGACCGCGGCACTTGCAGCGGCCCGCGGTGTGATGTACAACGGGCCGTGGCACCTGCAGTGGCCCGCGGCCGGATGTACAACGGACCGCGGCACCTGCAACGGCCCGCAGATTGCTGTACAACCGACCGCGGCATTTGCAGTGGCCCGCGGCCAGATGAACGACGGACCACGGCACCTGCAGCGGCCCGCGGCTGGCTGTACAATGGACCGCGGCACCTGCAGCGTCTCGCGGCCAGATGTACGACGGACCGCGGCACCTGCAGCGGCCCGCGGCCGGCTGTACAACGGACCGCGGCACCTGCAGCGGCTCGCGGCCGGATGTACGACGGACCGCGGCACCTGTAGCGGCCCGCGGCTGGCTGTACAACGGACCGCGGCCGGGTGTACGACGGACCGCGGCACCTGCAGCGGTCCGCGACATGATGTACAACGGACCGCGGCACCAGCAGCAGCTCGCGGCCAAATGTACCACGGCACCTGCAGCAGCGGCCCGCGACATGATGTACAACGGACGACATATGAGACTTTATAGAAAGGATTTAGTTAGCTTACACAGCTAATCATTTTGTTAGTTACTAAATAACCGGTTCTATTTATAAAATAATGTAAATTATACATTTAGTTTAACGCGTTGAATGTTTACTGAAAATAACTCTTTAAATTTGAAAGAGTTTTAGTTGTATTCTAAGAATCATAGTTTCCATCTAAATATTGTAAAAAAATTAATAACTCACAAATTAAATATTTTTTAACTTTTTTTTATGGAAATGTTATAGCACATTAATATTCGGATAAATGTAAATAATTGTCTTTTGCTAGAGACCATGCCTAATGGGTAAGTTAGTTATTATCAACGATGCTAAGAACATTTCTTTGTGTAAATGTAACGTAGTCTGCCGTTGTTATTGTATGGTATTGATACTGTATTTAATATCAACATTTTTCACTATTCAATTGATGTGTGTTTCTGTTATGATTCATAGCGTATAGGATACATAAGAGTAGATAGATACAGTGGGCCTGTATACTCAAATTCAAATAAGATATAAAACATATAATATAAATATTGGCCATTGGATTACATATGTAATCCAAAAATAGATAAATGTATACATACTTGTGTATTAAAAATAAGTTAACAATAACGATATTGCACTTTGATTTTGCATTTTGAATTTTTTCATAAGTGCAAAATTCTCCATTAAGACTTATTTGACCATAAAATGCAATAGATATTTTTAATTTATATTTGAGAGATCTAGCAATCCCTGCAAAATCCATAACTTCGTAATCTATTAGTACTTAGGAACATTTTCTAAGTAGTTTTTTAATTAGCATAGTACGTGTTGGTACACATACAGTACAAGTAAACGTCACACAACGCAAATATATGACAATATAAGCACAGAATGCAGAAATATATTACAATTACAAAATGCACAAATTTTATGGTGATCAATTTCGGTGAACCACGCTCACCTTTCTCAGACCAGAGGGATTCAGAAAAGAATCACCGCTGGTCTGAAGAAGATGGGCGTGTTTCACCGAAATCGATCACCATAATATTTGTGCATTTTGTACTTGTATTGTAATATATTTGTGCATTTTGTGCTTATATTGTAATAAATTTGTGTTGTTAACGTTTACGTGTACTGCATTTTCTTATGTCATAGGTATGTAATGTATAGAATATAATACATTATTTAGTACTAATGACATGTATAAGTTCTCTGAGCAACATAATATATGTCGGTTGTGTAGTTGTACTGGCCCAAGCCAATGTTCTATTAACATACATATTGAGGAAGCTTTTAATACATTTTTACAATTTTAAATATAATATACCATCCATCATAGGGCCTTCCAATTTTCCACTGTGGAAGTACCTAAAAGCTACACAAAAACATGGCGTTATAATGCAAATTAAAGCCACGACAAACAAAATGCAACAGAAAGCTCATGGTTCTGTAACTCTAATCTTTCAGCAGTGGATTCAGTTCTTGTAGCGCGCGGGACTAATGGTGAAGTCATCGAGCCGGACTCCATATTGCAGTGGAACAAGCCTCTGACGACTGGCTTTCAAATAATAGGTATCGATGCCACTCTCTAATCTTATTCTGTGCTCTGTGGTCAGACTTACAACATAAAATGGATACTTTGTATTTTAAAATAGTTGAAAGTAAATGAATACGCACTCTCTTATTTGTATACGTGGAGAGCACGCTCCTAATGATCTGTGTACGTGTAAGTTTCCATTCAATGCTCTCACGATCTGTGTACGCTCTCATGGTCTGTGTACGTGTAAGGTTAAATGCATGATCTCATGATCTGTGCACAGTGAAGGGCACCTAACGATCATGGTCGGCTTTCTCATTATCTGTGTCTTTCGGCGTAATGATGTATATTAAAAATGTATGCTCTCATGATTATGAGTACGCTCCCAACCGATCCTGAGTACGTCTAAGGTTCATATGCACGTTCTCATAGGTTGTTGTACGTGTAGGTTCTATGCGATCGCTCTCATGTTCTTGTACGCTTTATCAATCAGAGTATTGTAAGATCGTTCTTATGCCTACTCTCATGATCTTTTAATGTATCATTATACTACATCCTCTCATAATCGGTTTACCGTATATAGGTTCTATGTATTGTTCTCTGGATCTTTGTATCATGAGCGTACTCCTAGGGGTTTTATTCTCAGCTCTCATGTTATGTTGTACATGTGAAGCTCTGTGCACGCTCTAATGATCAGTCGGTCTGTACGTGTACAAGGTTCTCTGTATGCTATCATGACTCTATGTACGTCTCCCACGTTTTCTATTAGCAGTAGTCTAAGGTTATTATGCACGTTCTCATCAGTTTGTGTACCCGTTTTAGAAGCGTTCGTATTCATGCTCTCTCATGATCCTTCGTGCACGTATAAGTGTTGATATCTTCATTCATTCAGTTGTTTTACTTCATTGTATTTCTTACAACGCGCTATGCCAATACACATTAACAAAAAACTATTGGGAATACATACAGACAAACCCTTAAGTGCTGTAGATCAAGACAAGATTAGAATTGCTTTGAATGACTATAGGTAAGGTAATAAACTTAGAAATGAAAGGTTTAACATAATTAGAAATTGTACTCTCGTTATCACCTTAGCAAAAACATTACTAAGGACTCGAGAATGGTACAATCATAACATAATAAATCTCAAAATACAATTAGGTAACATGTACCAGCATAAGAGTAACCACATAAATGAATTTGATAGTAAAATGAGATCAACTGGAATGAGAGCTTGCAATACAATTACCAGTGATGCTACCTCCTGAACGCACAAACAGGCCACCGCAAAAGAAGTCAACTCACAGCCGGGAATTGAATTACCTTGTTGATGGAGTTCTGCATTGGTTCCCGGAACCTCAGAGTTAGTATGGTTCTGTAGAAGTTAGTGAAACAAAAAAGTTCAGTCTGATCTATTGGTACTTGGAATGTCCGAAACCTGCCAATTTATGCCCAGAAGTTCGGGGCAGTTAATGATCCCCATTTATAATTCTTGAAAAGAAAAATCATAGTAATGTAGTCAAAACTGTGCGTGAAGCTCGAAAAGCATAGTGATTTCAAAATTAGCTTCATCAAGTTCTTCAATTGGAAAACACATCAGGGAAGTTGATGTCCTCCAATCTGGTAATAACCCAGTCTAAAAAATTTTCGTTGAATCCGCTCCCAGTCCTTACTATTTGATGAGTGTAGAATGGTCCTCCCAAACCCACAGAAGCTTACTCAGCAATTGGGACCCCCCACCCCCACCACCTCCCCCGTTTAGTAACGAACTTGTTTGTAGAGTATATTTACAATGGAGAGTATGAGACAAAACCTCCAATTGCACCCACGCCACATAAAGCGCAATAACCCTACTGCTCTACTACAAATGGAATCGATATTGGTTATCAAAGGAGATATTTGGTATTTAGCAGAACCACCCATCGTCCTTGATGACATCACTATGGCTGAATTAAGGTCCCGGTTATGCTCTGGCGTGCTGAGTTTTAGGGAGTTCGAGAGAGAATTTTTCCCGGTGAAAGAGATTACCTTGCATTTCGAGGCAGTTAAGTTTGCATCCTGTTGGAAATACCACCGAGGTTGCATATTCTGTTAAGCAGAAGACAGTCCCTTCAAAGAACCCACACATATTGAACACACTGATGTTCATCACTTATGAACATTCATAAACAGATTAACAAAGGCTAAAGCTCCAAGTAGAGAACCCTGGCGGCAACCCCAGAAATAACTTCAAAAGGGTCAGAGCAGCTCTGCATCGATTCTGGGCTGTTTGCAAACTTTGACAAATAGAAGGTGTATCTAAGACAAAGAAGGTCCACAATAACCATATGACTTAAGTTTTGAGGACAAGAATTTGAATGGTCGACACTGTTCAAGGCCTTGCTGTGCAATCTAGATAAATAAATAGAATCCACTTGCAAACCTCTTAGACATAGCTGATGAATAGGTAGTCTTCAAAAATAACAAGATTAGTTACTGTGAGCGACTTAGAGACAATAAAATCATGTTGCTCCTGTATCAGAACATAAGATTTTAAGAGGCTTAAGTCTTTAAGTTATAAACTTGACTCGAAGATTGGAGACTGAACTCTGTGAAGTTGGACGATAGTGCGGTCTAGCAAGGGTTACATCCTTGAAAATCAGGACCTACTAAAACTTGACTTAAGAGTAGAAGGAAAATAACTATGCCGATAAGACTATCATTAAAGAGACGTGCCACTGACAGGGCACCACAAAGATCCATACAATGGTGCTATTACAAACTGAGAGGAAATGCCATTCCGGGCCACAACCTTTGTGAATGTCAGAGAGAGGTCGTCACGCTTTCGTTGACTCTTCTAGGGGCCTATCATTGAACAAATGATAGAGGAAAAAAGGGTTATCCTTGCGTTGAACAAAGGACGGTGCCGGCAGTCAGATTGATGGCTGAGAAAACACTCTGGAGATTTGACGAGCAAGAAGGTTACATTATGTCTGCCTAGGACATGCAGCAAACAAAATCATTTAGCTTCATAGTTTAGTCTGTGGTAATAGTCACCTTTTCTTGTAGAGTTAAAAGTGTCGTCATGGCCTCCGCTCGATTACTTTAGGGTTTTTACAGCACGTTAGACATTTATCAATTTGTGACATATAAGAGCGATAAGAACCAATCAATACGGATTTGACTAAGCGCAGCTTTAGCAATAGAAAAACAGCATTATAATCACACTTAAAAACCCAGTCCGCTTAACCTCCTGTGTAAACATGCTTCTTTTGGATTTATTATAGCCTTTAAAGTTTCCCATCTAAATCAGGTGGGAAACGGTGATGAGTGACTCTCCTTAGAAGGGGTCAGTGGGGGAAAAAAACAAAATAGACCACTAAGCCCAAAAATATATTTTATTAAAACCTTGTCAGGTTACTTAAGTAAGTGATTCAGCTAGTAAGCGAGTTAATTATAGGCACCGCATCTTCATGGTATGTATTTGTTTAAGGTTTATATCTTGATCTCATGATTTGGTGCACAATGATCTTATGCCTGATTGTTGTCTACATGCTAAGGTTCATATGCTGCCCTATATGGAACGATCTGTCTACGTGTAAGGTTCTCTTGCATGTTATCATGACCTACTTTGTAACGCTTCCTCACGATTCTGACGTATAGTAATGTCTCATCGGATAATAAATGTTGTTATTATGTATTATTAGTACGTGACAAGGCGGTATATGCAGTGATAGCATGATCTGTGTTCGTATCAGGTCTATATCACGCTCTCATGATCTTTAGTATAAGTGTAAGGTTCTATTCACGCTCTCATTGAATATGGGTATGTGTGTAAAGCTCTATGCTCGCATCGTAATGATCTGTGTACGTGTTAAGGTTATATTTCCACGCTCTCATTGAGCTGAGTAGTGTAAAGCTCTGTGTACCGCCTCTAATAATGGTTCTGTGTACGTTGTAAGATTCTATTCATGCTCTCATGGTCTGTGTACGATTTAAGGTTATATTCACACCTATCGTGATCTGTGTACGTATTAAGGTTATAATTACGCTTCTTCATGAACTAGCTGTTACATGTTCGGTTACATGCACGCTCTCTGTATTTATGTACCAAATAAGGTTCGGTGTCCGCTCTCTTGATCTTTGTAAGTCGGGAAGTGTTACAATGCAACGCTTCATTCTGTGTACATCGAAGTGTATTTTACTACTGATTTAGTTGTCATATATTTGAGTTCGTTTGATGTAATATGTTCGTTTGTTTAATTGACTTGGGATGCTTTGTTCTAAATTTATTTATGTTGGTTTTTAAAGATTGTTTTTATTTTTCTTTACAGATTAAAAATATGTTTTATGTTTAAAAGTTTACTAAAACAGTAACTTAAACTTATTACGTGTAGTTGTACGGAACTATAAAAACAATGTTTGTGTGAACTCAAACATTCCTTAATATGTAAACTTGATATAGAGGAGGCCGCATCAGTGTGTTCTACTTCATCCCCCTGCGGTGGTTAAACACCTGCAAGTATATGTCTACTACTGCGTAGGGCATGCGCCGATCGGATGATTTACCGGACTTCGGCTGGTCCGTTTGTGTCCGAATTATGTGATTTTATTATTTTCCTTCTTCGTTGAATTGCTTCCAAGATGTTTGCTAGATTTGAGAGAAACTGACACGTGTTAATTTTATTGGTTAGAGTCTTTAATTTTTGTTATTAGGTTTTTATCGTGCAACACCTTCATTATTCCTTCTTTAAGGAAATAAAACTTCAAGATAAAACAATTAACTGATGTACATTTATTTATATAGATCATTTTTCATTATAAGTATAGAATATTACACCAAAGACTGTAGAGTTTTTGTATTAAAAAACAGGGACGTTGACTTGTTGAATTTTTTCAAACACTACGTGCCAGTGTTTGATCGTATCAAGGTTTCACTTTGTAGAGAGCTCAACGTACTATTGCATTAAATGTCAAACCTATTTGTCTGATACTGAAATATAATAAAACGATGTTCTGAAATACTTGGTTCATTAGCGTAAAGTTATCATAAAACAGCCGGCTGTTACTTCATATGTTTACCACTAACAAATACTAGTAGATCTCTAATCTAAAAACTTACAACTTTTTTCTACAAACCAGAATCAATTGTTGTTGTTAGACTACGATTTTCTACGGTCTCATATTAACGGAGGAAACATCTCCCTATATTACATTACGTCTTTATAATTAGTTTCTTGGTCTTTCTGATCTAAAATACGTAATATGCTCGTTACTCCATTAGCTTATTAAGACATACTCTGACAGCAGGAACATCTTACCACGATTTTTCACTCTAAAATCCTCATTGCTAACATGTAATTACTATTGGTTATGTTCAAAGGCTTTTTCCATCATGGGCTCAGCCAACAATACTGTGTTTGCGGAAAAACCTAAAAATATTATATTCTAATGCTTTAAAGTTGCTCTGGGTTCATACAATATATTCAATCTTTTACTTTTATAACCATCAATGTTTTAAAGTATAAATGTACCACCTTCCACTATTAAATTCTTTAACACCAGCCGATGCTCACTACAACACTTTTAAAAAATTACATTTACAGTAAATACAGTAATTATCATTTGAGCTACAGTCTACACCATTTACGTTCAATTCTTTAGGGCAATTTTATTATCACGCGCTGACCTCATTCTCTGTTTACACTCTAAATATGTCTACAGCTAAGTCGAAGTAAATACAGACATCAATATTGTCATCATGTGTATAATCTAGAATATGATACTAATGAGATACGTTCACATAAAATCACAAACCTATACCCCTCTGCTTGTTATACTATAAATGCCAAGATTAATGAGATAAGTGCGCTTAAATACAATATCAATCTCTTGTTTGTACTCTCACATACGCAGAACTTATTATATACGTCCACGTAAAAAAACAGTGACAAACATAAATACAAACCTCAACCTCTGTTTAATCTCTCAGATACGAATACTAATGAAATTAGTCCAAGTAATAAACAGTACAAACATAAAATACAAAAATCACCCTCTGTTTATACTACTCAATACGAAACTAATGAGATACGGTCCACGTAAAAACAGTACAAAATAAATAAAAACATAAACATCTGTTGCTATACTCTCAATACGAACTATGAAATACGTCCACCGTAAAAAACCAGATACAAACATAAATACTAAGATTAACCGCTATGAACATGAATTGACGCATTAGTTAATTTAAGCGCAATTTGAATTTTTATTATTTAATCTAATAAAGGTCTTGTCTGAAAAGTCTTTTATTTAGTGGAATTTTTCTCGCGGTCCCTAGGGATGAAAATTGTAACAAAAATGTAAAAGTTGAGATTTGAAAAATGCCTTTGTACTAAACAGTTGGGCTGACCAGGTAGTGTTTGATACTACCCTAGTACCTACCCACGTAATTCTTCACACCACCCCTAACATTAAGACCGTAAACTTAACCTAACTACATACGTCATCTACCCACACCCTAACATAACACGTAACTTAACCTAACCTACCTAGTATCCCACCCTAAAATAACTCCGAACACCTATCTATCTACCTATACCTACCAACTCTAAATAACCTAACCTAACCCATACCTTCTACACTAATTATTCTCACAAACTGTATTTATAATTATACAGTGTGGAAGAAACTAGTCCCAGAACATATTAATAATTTTTAAACGATTACAGATAAAATCAAGAAAGCTTGGTGGCATCATCTTACTGCATCTATTAATTACTTTTTAAAGTATCTGCCATTTTTCTATCACATCAGGGGGATGGCTGTGCCACGATGGAGTCAGACAGTTAAGATAATGTTTAATGAGAGCAGTGGTCAGCAGGTGACACTTGACCTTTATTTCCCTTTTATCCCCTTGGGGGTCTGGTTAGGGCCCGAAAAAAGCAGGACCTCCACCTGACACGATTTCTGAACCATTTGCTTGATCTCTCATGCAGTGCCTGCTCTTGGTCTTCCAAGTTTTTTTTTTCTCCCTTGTGGGGTTCCATCATCAAGGGCTTGTCTACTTATGTTATCTTGTGCTTTCGGTGAGGAGTGTACAATTCAGTTAAAGTTTTCTTTTTTATTGTCGTGCTACTGGATCTTGCCCAAATCTTTTCCATACTATTCATTTATCTGATACGGGGCAACCCCTTTAAAAATTTATGTACATTTCTACCTATGCTTTTTTTAATCTTTCTGTTGAACTCCTTGGGACCATCATACACTGGAAGTGTACTGCATTGTAGGCAATTTTCAAAGTCCAACTCTTTACCACTTGAGGCTTAGGGAAAGAAAAGAATATTAAACCGTCTAGAACGAAACCTTTCAACGTAACTTTTTTAAAACTTCCAAACCAGCGTCATTTTTAAAGAGCTCGAACCTCTTTGTGGTTCGCGATTGTTAGTTTTAAGTCTACTACTATATATATTTAAATGTACTATTCGAACTCTGTCCTCTCATTTAGGATGACTCCTTCGGCGGGCCTTACTCTCTGATATGACTAGAAAAAATTGGCAGTTGCTTTTTTTGACAAAGTGGATTAATAGGTCTGCTGTAATGATGTACGAAGTTTTATTGCTGTATTTCTGTTTATTGTGTCAATACCTCATTATTAGTCTGTTCGTGACTTTTCTTCCACACTGTTATGTTCCAGTAATACAATCATCAACACCTCTTTACCCTTAGTACAATACTTATTGACATCATCCGCTGTTTTATACTCTAGAATACCACGAATAATGATGCTACATTCATTAACCCAACCATGATGGTACCTAATTTCTCTCCACCCGTAACTTCCTTAACTGACACAAATTTAGCACCTATTGCGAATTATTTCGTTTTATTCTCGTATGCTGAGTTTCAACTTTTGCCCATAACTGGTAATTTCAATTAGCCCACATAGTCAGTTTTAATATTGTTTTAAAATTACTGAAATATACTTTATTTGTTTGATTAATTTGGATTACACTATTGCAAAATATCAGATGGAAAATTATTAGTTTGTATTGTTGGACTGCAGAGTCTAAATAAAAAGCAAATATCAGAGTGACACTCCTATTTATCCAAAGTGATGTATAAGTTGAAGTGACATATTATTCAGGCGCTCTACTCGCATAAAAAACATATTGCCTGTTACTTGGGGGTGACAATAAGTAACCCGTGTGCTTGACTATAGATGTCGGTGGATAAAACATATTGCCCCTGTTAATTAGGGTTGAAAAAGTACACCTATATTTGGCTTGGCATGGGATGTCGGAGGATGTAAAATGTATATTGCCCTGTTACTGTAGGTGTGACAATTACCCCGTGCGCTTGATAATAGTACAAAAAAAATATTGTTTAACTAAGAAGATACATGGATTTCCTGTCGGCAGGAGGTATGATTAAAAAACATATTGACCCTTTACTTAGGGTGACAAAGTACCCCGTCTGGGCCTTGACATATGGGATGTCGGGAGGACAAAACATATTGCCCTTTTACTAGTGTGACAAAGTACCTTGGTGGTGGCTTGTCATCGGATGTCGGAGGGACAATAAAAATCATAAGCTATATTACTAAGGGCGACAAAGTACCCGTGGCTCTGACGATGGACTAGTTGGATGGATAACTAAAAAACATACTGCCCCTGTTACTAGGGACAGACAAAAGTACCCTATCGTGGTTTGTCATGGTATGACGGAGGAATAAAACCGGCTTGCCCTTGTTTCATAGGGTGACAAAGTAACCCATGTTTGGCTTTGCAGGGGATAGTTGCTGACGCGAGAGATTTTAAAAATATTGCCCTGTTTTGACTAGGTGAAAACAGTACCCCTCACTGGCTTGGCATGGATGTCGGAGAAATAAAAAACATATTGCCTAGTTCACTAGGGGTGAAAAGTTACCCCTATGGCTGGGCATGGATGTCGGAGAAAATAAAAAAACTGATTGCCCTGTTACAAGGGTACCAATGTTACCCCTATGTCTTGGCATGGATGTCGGGAGAAATAAAATATGATAGTAATGTCTGACTAGGGGTAACAAAGTTAACCCTCTTTCTGGCTTGGCTTTGGATGTTGCGAGAACCTAAAACTGTTGCCCTATGTTACTAAGGTGACAAATGTACCCCTATGGCTTGGCATGGATGTGCGGAGAAAAATTAAAACATATTGCCCTTGTTACCTAGGGTAACAAAGTACCCTATCGGCTCTTGGCATGGATGTAGGAGAATAAAAACATGTATAGCATTGTTAATAGGATTGACAAAGTACCCCTATGGCTTGTCCATGGAGTACTGGTCGGGAGGATAAATCATATGCCCTGTTACCTAGGCGTGACAAAAGTACCCTGTGGTTGTCATGAGGTCGGAGGAATATATTAAAACATATTGGGCCCTGTTACTAGAGGGTGACCAAAAGTACCCTTATGGCTTTGCATGGATGTCGGAGGAAGATAAAACATTCTTTGTGATCAAACCAATTAAACGTATTCAATGTTTTATTTATCATTGTAAGCTACCACTTTGAAACATATTTAAATTTTCTGCTGCATAAAACACAGTATACTAATGGATCTATCAATTGGACATTATATCACGAATCTTCATCCCATCACAGTGTTCCGTACGTACTTGTGGTATTGACCACACACATCCGTCCAATTCAAAACACACTTACTGGTTGGTATTGCCCCTTCGCCGCCAACCAATACACATAGACACTTACCAGTGGGTTAAATCATAGTTAATTTCACCTTATCGCGTTTAATTAAACCATAAATAAATACTGTATTAAAAAGCACCAAAAATATAAAATGGCTTACTTGTTCTCTAGGGAGTGACAGTAATAAAAAAAAATTTATGGGAAAACGATTTCCTCTGACTAGGTCGATGCGCTAGTTTTGGTTACTGTATTTATATTAATGTAATTGACAAAAATTAATTTACGTGCTACTTGTGTTTGGGAACAACTCGTACTTTGGCATAAATGGTTTTTTAATTAAGAGCTAACCATGGAATATGTTAAGAATTCACACCTTGTTAGTGTTACACGGTTTCAGGGTAATTTTTTAAAGACCAAACAATAAATAGGTTCATTACCAGAAGTTTAAGTCACTAAAATAAATATTATTATTCCAAAGGAGTTGTACGAAACTTGAAAAACTACGATAGATATTTTTTCTAATAAGGCGTGTGTTGTGTTTTTAAAGGGTTTGTTTTATTAAGATCTACGGTTCAATAGTTGGGTTATGCAGGTCGTATAACTAACATCCGTGGCATGAACAATATGTAAAATTATAAAAAGTGAAAGGATACATTATAACAGAGAAAATTCTAGAGGAAAGACAAATATAAGTTGCCTATATTGTAAACCGTAAACTTTGGTTATCCGTTAGATATCGATGGGGAGGTGAATTCCCGAGATAGTTCAAAACAGGTAAACATAAGTTGTTATTTTCGTTGCAATGAATGTGTCATCACCAATTCCACCACGCGGTACACAATGTCTGTAATGTGATTCAGGTACACACTTGCTGACGTTCATCCGGTAACGTGTGCCCAAGTTGCTGTTGTATGCATGGTTTATTACACAGATTTAAGTACCTAGAAATCTACTGTAATGTAGGGGTGTACATGCCCAACCATCGTTAACTTATTTTTTTATACTGTATACAAAAATTTAATATTTACTTTGCAGTACAGTTACAATACTACATTGAAACATTTATAGTTCTATTTTTAGTGATTTGAATAAGACGATACTATTAATAATTACTGGCCCTAAAATTTGCTTTTTGTTCTTTCACAAATCTGTCATTTATCTGGAAACGGACTTACGAATCCATATGCCATATTAAAAGCTAATGGAAAATATATAGTAGGTTACTCTCCCAGCATAGTTTTCAGGTAAGTTTTAAAGAAACGCATTTAAACTACAGAAATATTAACTGGTATAGTGTATAAGATACAACAACTAACTTATAATACTTTACTGGACAATAGAAACCCAAATCTGAATGATGGATTGGACGAATGACCACTGCCAAGTAAAGAATGCTGCCCGACCACCCTTCATGACAAATCTGAACTCTTCCAAGCCCACGCTGTAACAATGTTGTATATTTTGCCTGCCGGGGTTGTTTTTTGGGCTTCAAAACTACGCGTTCGACTACTGAAAATACGACTCACTTTTACGTGTTAAGTGTAGTCCACAGAATATAGACTGTAGGAGAAGCCCCACGCAATAGGCTACATTTTGAAAACTACAAATCGCTTAAATCAGCGGCCAGATTTTGCTACACCACGGCGCTAGTAGTACAACTACCGGCCAAAGCGCGAGTTTAGCCAATACCTCGGTTGGTGGGTGTCCCGGCCAGGTAGAAGAAATCCTCCCCCCTCCGCTACGTTCTTGTCTCTCTAGGCTAGTAAACTGACGTAGTCCTATGCACGTCATGGCATGGAGCAAGTCCAACAATGATGCATAATATAGAGTTTCATACTGATGTACATCTTTTACTGTTAAAACGTAATATTCGTACTAACATTTTTTATTGACAATTTTTATTTGTTTACAATCGGTGCTGCCTTAAACCCGCCCTATCTTATTACAGATACTAGAAAATATATAATTTAAAAAAAATCAGGCTATTCTTTTCCTATGCTTTATGTTTTTGTTTCTATTGTTTGTTTCACAATTAGGACTTCACCGACAAGTTTTGCATAACTTGGTGAATTTCCTCATGAAGGAGACCTAGATTTTGTGCACACTTCAGATTAAAAATAAAAATAAGTAAAAAAACATATGGGAAACTATTTTCGCGTGTAAAGGAAATGAATAAAGTAAATGTAAAAGTTACCTATTCGTGAATGTATTTTAACATAATAATATAATTACTTGCAATTTTGGAAACAATAGGCTCGTAAAATAAATTTTAGTATAATTAATTAGTAAACTTTATTATTTTTTTCGGACGTTGTCAGACCTAAAATTCCATACACGTTGCTTTCAATCAAACATCTTTAAACGTTTTCTTCAGGTATTCATCAGCTAGTAGCGTGGGCGTTTTATTCTTCGCTCAATAACTTGAACTTACTGAAAATTAGATCAGCGAAATATTCAAAACATTTAATTAGTCCTAATCCAAAGAAACAAATGCTTTTTCAATGTTTATCGTGGGCTCGGGAGTCCTGAATTTCATATTAATATTCAATTAAAGTGTAAATATCCATTTGTCTAATCTACACAAAATTCTCAAAAAATCTTAAGACCATTGATAATTCGCTATAAACATTTCATTATAGGCTTTATAGACATATCACTGAGAGGGGATTTTGTCAAACATTTTTTTTTTTTCAATAAAGCAAAAAAATAAGGCTGT
Organism: Stictocephala bisonia; assembly: GCA_035578905.1. Lineage (NCBI taxonomy): Eukaryota > Metazoa > Arthropoda > Insecta > Hemiptera > Membracidae > Stictocephala > Stictocephala bisonia. The sequence goes on from JAQJVL010003986.1 coordinate 17,761, forward strand.
TAATAAACTTATCCCCAATACTAGCAAACCAGTGTTACCCTCACCACCCACACCCCCCCCCCCCCACCCCCACACAAATAATGAGTAAACTTATGACGTGCACGTTGTATACTGTTGAACTTGGACATAAGAGGTTATTTTTTAACAGTGTATTTGAAACAAATGTTAATCATGTTAAAAAGAAGAAAAAATAAAATTACACGAGTGTGACAGGTAACGAGCGTAGCCCTGTAAACGGGAGTCTTTTATACTGTGTCACATTAATTTCTGTTTTGTCTTCTTGATCTGTCCACTTAACAGTTTCTACAAGCATTAATAAGTGCACACTAAATCTATTCAAAATGTGAAAGATTAATATTAAAAGTTCAAATAATCGTTTAAAAGGTTGTGGGAAAAGTCCATCGCCATATCTGAGGCGGTTGGCAGTTAGAAATTGAGTAAATTATAATGTGGTTATGAAAGGATCAAGATATGAGGAAATTGTGATGACAAGATGTTATTTTTAAAATAGTTATACGTTTTAACTATAAATTTCCTTAGTATTTAGTATTATTTTGGTATTGTATACACACTTTAGGCCGTATTTATTTAACAATTAATAGAATTTTTTTTGTTTTTGGGATTTAAAATCAAATGTTTTATTAATCGTAAATAGTTCATAATTTATTGATAATAAAGTATACTATCTAATTAATATGCTTTTCCAAGCGATCCTGATAAGCATGTGCATCAATACAATTTGGCACGTCATAGCCGACGCTGTAAACAAACTTCAATGACCAGTGTTCAACTTTGCACCAAAAGGCTCCATGGTTGTTATAGTAATAGCCACTCAGTAGTTTGTTGAGCCAAAAATACACAAAAATACATGCATTGGATGTCAACTGAGTTTACAAGTACTGGCCAATACTAACTTTTTATATAATAAAACCTAATAAACGTATTAAAATTCTACATTTTCTTTTTAAAAGGAAGAACATTTCCAAGCTAGAGTTTAAATTATTAAGTAACTACCTCTAAACAAGTAAAATCAGAGGCAGTAATCTCTATAGCCCCACTAACACAACCAGCCAAAAACTCACGGTCACTGTGCCTTATATAGGATTCTTCTCTTGAAGAAGTTGATGTTTCATGCAGTATCCTAAATGTAGCTTAAGGTAGACAGAGTGTTTTATCATGGGGAATGGTTGTTCTTTTTATCTATCTGCTGTTGCAAACGTTGGCGGATCCCTGTGAGTTCGAGTCCTCCTCTCTTTGTCCCACACATGTGATGAAGTTTGCCCCAAGTCGTCGCCGCTGCAACACTTGAGACATTGTTGGTTCCATCATAATAATAAAACTATATGGTTCAGTTTACCGTTTTTTGAAACCTAAAAACTTGGTGAGGACTTACTTGTCCCCGTCCTGGCCCTAATAGCACTTTTAATAATATTTTGATACAGACCTGACTCATTTCTTATGTAGTAGATTATTAAGTATTTTATTTTTCGTGTCATGAAATGTGCCCCCCCCCTGGACTAAGTTGCTGTGGCCTGGGACAATTTGGGGGACGGGACGCGATTGGCAACACCATTTTGGAACTTCCTTTTTTTGCCATCGGCAGTATTTGGCCAACAATCATTAGAGCGGAACTAAGTAGGGGTCAAGCTTCTCGCCCTTGCCTTGGAAAACAAGGCAGGATTGGCCAGTCGCTTCGGACCCAGGGGTAGACGCCATTCCGTTTTTTTTCGAACGACCTCGCCCTGGGGGGAGGAAAACGGGAAATCTTTATTATTCCCGTCAACCTGCTGCGTGGCAGTCACTTGGGTGCCGTGATATAACCAAATTTTTTTTTTTTAAAAAATTTTAACCTTCACTTAGGTTTTCGGTTAGGTTGGTTAGGCGTTGGGTTTTGGGGTTTACTGGGTTGGGTTGGCGAGTTCTTTAGGTCTAGGTTAGGTTTGGTGCTTCGGTTCTAGTGTTAGTTGCTGACTTCAATAAGCACCACAGAGGGAATTTGCGGAGGGCCAAAAAAGTTCCCTTGTTTCCCGCACTTCTGGCCCACCATGGGCCTGGCTACTTACCTGGGCGCAAAGGGCTGGTGTTTGTGGGCTGTGCACAAGCGTGCCTCTTTGAAACCTTACAGGTGGCACCCTTCTTAATCCCCCTCTAATGGACTTGTGCCAATCGTGCATTCCAAAAAAAATATAAATAGGCCAAAAAATGTGTGCCAACGCTTCTACGGCCACAAAATTTTGTCCCTCTTGCCCCCCTTCACTCTGGGCGGCCATGTGACTATTCTCACACTTGAATGGGAAACAAATCGCAATGTAGGCCTTTTCGCAAGGCGGGGCATAGGCTGTGACCTGGGTCCTTGGACCGTCTGGTCGCCCCATTTTGGTACTGTCTTGATACTGATCATGATATAAATAAAAATTAGCGATTAAGAAAATATTGGCGAACTCTATAATTAGAGGTACGGTCGAAGTGTAGTTCGTATGAGCTAAACTCCCGAATCACCATTTAATACACATTCTATGTTGTTCTATCTAGATGACATTTACACATCTATATAGTATCTAGCTACAAACTGACTGTATGTTGACTTTCGTGAAAACTCTTAGACTCCATCATTGAAAATTGTTGAAGGAGTACCTTGCTTCTTTGTCCTCTTCTGCAGCAAATTATATTTAATAGTTTGAAATAATTAACCTAGGTTGGTAAATAAAGTCATTCATTTCCTGAAAAATTAATAGGTTTGAAAAATTACGCTGTTTCCTCGGTGTATAATATTTGAAGTACACGTCGTCGAGTTTAAGTGTACCATTTCTTCGATTTACGCTACACGTGTAGTGTAGCACTTCAGCTATATTAGTCGTAAGTGTACGGTGACGGCTTCACTGTAACTATGCCAGAACAAAGTGGTGTGTAGCATATAGGGCCGTTGAACGGGGGTTGATAAGATCTCGCTCTCGGGTACTGCGCAACACAGTTCAGCTACAAAACACTTTATCGTGGCCAATGCTAATAAATTGTAACTATTCGGTAACGCTATATTGGAAAAAATTTGATTCTATTTGTTGTAAACCATTTAGCAATTATACCAGAACGTGGTGCTTTATTGAGAGCTGGAGTATCGTCTGGAAAACAACTAAATATTATATTCTATATTCATCGATTTATAAATTCTAAAACTGTTTCAATCGTCTGATAGGGATTGGGCACCCTTACACAACACCCTTTTTTTGAACATTGTTTAGTCAATGTCATACTACTCCGGCAAGGACTTCCTCGTCGAGCGGTAATATTCAATATTCTTTATGGCAGCATATAACTTTGCCTGACTACACCACTTTAAAGGTTATAGGTGAATTGAATTTGAATGTCTACAAACTGACAATCTCTAAGGAAGCACTTTCTCATGAAAAACACATTACTTTGAGTCATCTGAACTTATTGGTGATGTTCAACAATTATATTTTAACATGTGTTCTTGGCACAGTAAGGTGATACACTAAATTTCCTAAGTGCTATTTAAATAAGGTTTAGTTGTTACCAAAAACTTAAATTTTCATTAGAGCTGGTATCAGCTTTTCATTTCTAAAATTTTGATGCATTTTATTTAAATAACTTATAAATAATGATTTCTATTTGATTAATTTATCACTAAAAAATGAAAAATCTAATTTAATGGATGCTGGAAAGGGCCTTTAAATCCTAACCTTTTAGCACCATTTGATGACAAAGTTAAATGTTTTGTCTCTCTTCTTCAATTTGACAAATGAAGTTTTTTAATATGAAATGTTGTAAACATCACAATTGTCAATATTTGTCAAAGTGCTCTAATCTTTCATGATAATTGTGATTCCTTAGAGATACAGTGTGTGGACATGAATTCAGTTTATCAATACACTTTAAAGTAGATGTATAAAAGGTAACGGCTTTCCCTGCACGCATACTGAATATTGACGATACCCTCGACAGGACGTCCCGCGAATCCCGTCCCCCCCCCCTTAGTTGCGAAAATGATCCTAACAATGTTCCAAAAGTAGGTGCCAATCCCTATCACCTATTGTTAAAAAGTTGTGTGAAGTTATATTTTCGACGAGATGAGAACCATGTTTGGTGTGTTTTCCAATACATATTAGGACACCCCCGTGAAACAAAACCTCAGCATGTTTAGTTGATCGGCTTCGTGGTAATTGGTATGTAATCCATAAGATTGATGTTTGTTTCTTTGGAATATATTCTTGTGACTAGTTGAGTCCTTCCAACAGCCGCAGATTTAGAGATCATCACCAGCACGGGTTCGCTACACACACAGCTGTAAACATGGTCCGTGAATGACAACTTGTAGTTTTTTTACCGGGGAACACGGTGTACGGCACACAAATTAGCTACAACTCGTCTTTCTTCTTCCATCGCGAGAAACAACCACTCAAATCTAAAGTGTGTTGTCTGTTATTTATACACCAAGGTCACGTTAGTTGTTTACAACACTAAGGTCTCACGTATGTTGGATTACAAAGACAAGGTCATTACAACTGGTCGGTGACAATTCACAATGTGACTTTTTATATCACAACAGTAGAATTTGATATAATTAGTAGTATAATCAGGTCTTTTGCCGTATTACAATTGTGTTCTTGAAAGAGTAGGGGAAAATTGCGTTGGGGTAGGGATTACAATTGGGGTTAAAATATAGAAACAACATTCTCTTTAGCGCGTGCTCTCTATCCTCCCTTAGTTTGGAGCTGTTTGCTTACTGTATTTGTTGTTCTTTAAAAAAAAATAAAGTTTTATATATATATATATATTATACACATAAAAATAAACATAAATCCAACACTGTATTCTAAACTATAGTTTTGATACCTGACATTAACCACCTGCTAAAATACTGTTAAAAATTAAAATAAAAATATATGGTTCACATGTTTTTTTTAAAAATAGCGGTTGTTTAAAAAGGAACAGATAAAATCTTAGTCACTTCATTTGTACATTCTGTACGGTAAATCCGTCGAATTTAGCACACGATCAGAAAAAAAATTAATTTCCTCGGTTATTTTTACTGTTCGACAATGTAACAGAACAGATTACAAACAGTTTGGCATTCTTTTAAGCGATTACAGGTTTCTCGTTAAAATTAAGCATTTAACAACTTGTTAAACGGCCGACATTTATGAAATAGGGGATAAAAATAACTTGATTTTAATTTTAGCATATTGTAGGCTAGTGTAAGGTCCAATATTGTAAATTCGTGTCAAGTTTAAAAAAAATCTGCTGAATAAAACATTTTGAAGTCATGTTTTAATCGTATACTGACAGATCGCCAAACTAAGCGAGATATACGACCTACATTTTCTTAGGAAGAAGCTTCTTTTCTTTTATTTTCAAACCATTGCGATCACTATCTGGAAGTTGTCTGCAGCCGGGTACAGTTTTTACTTTCAAACACCTTGTGATATTTCATACAGATTAAATTTAATTTTTGGGGAAATGCACTTGAAAAATATTGGTATATGAGTTCTCTCTGTGTGTTGGATATAGGTTGCGTAACTACACACAGGGAATCTCCTCTGTATTTGCAACTCTGAGCCTGTCGACTCCACTTTATTTTCCGCCCCTCCGTGTTGTAAGTGATTTAGTCGGACTTTTTTTTTCCCCCTATAATGTAATCGGCAAGTCGGAGGGATATTATTTTACACTATGATATGGAATCACTGTTAGGAGCTCGTCGCGGCGCTTTTTAAATCCCATCTCTGTTGAGTAGCCCTCAAAAACAAATTCATGTAAGTAATGTTATACAATCTTAAGATCTTAAATACAGGGTGGACAGGTACTATACATACTGGGTATCTGCTGAACTCTTCGGATAACTCTCTTGGTTGTTTTTTGGTTAATTTGGAATCCACAAATATACAAGTACACAATATCCTTATCACTCAGCCTAGACTATAGTAACAGACTTTTACGGTTCACGCATTAGTGTTCAATGGATCCTCTTGTTACAGGAAAAAGAGCAGTGAGAATAATTTCTAATGTTAGTTGTAGTTGAGAACACTGTGTTTAAACCATTATATATACAGATTCTCTCTTGACGGTTATCAATGAACACATTTTTCAGTGTATCACTGGCTATGGAAGGCAGGACATGCAGTCCTACACATTGAATAAATAATGGGAAGGATCCCATGATCCCACACATATCTAAATTATACAAACCGTATTCTAGAAAATAGGTTACATAAATAAATAAATGCTTTCCTGTTTCAGGTATGTTAGGTTATATGTAGGTTACAGCAGTATGTCCATCAGAAACCTAACCACCACAAAAACTCGCCATAGTTGTAAATCAGATTGAATTTTTACAAACCCTTTCCGCTATAACTATCAATGCTTTTCATGAAGCGCAAAAATTCGCAATCGTCTGGCAGGTTTGTTGAACTCAACAATCTTAAGTCGTAGATGGTTACTAAACGCTAGAATGATTAAACAGTGTATACTTACACAATCTACTAACCAGGTAATGGGCCATCTGAATTTTCAGTTAGATTTTTATTTTTGTATGCATGGATTTGTGCATGTATTTTTTTATTGTTTGATAGGCATGGAGTGATTTCTCTGCACTGTCCCAACTTTGCCGCTTTTGACTTCACTCCTAGCTGGGTTGTGTTCTGCCTACTCCGTGCATATGTATTTCTTACGTTACTTTAGTTGTAGAATTTAGTAGTCGCCTAATGTTACAGTTTGTATCGAATGCCAAATAAAAGACTTATTGACTTTATATTTTTAAAGTGGTCCAAAAAACCTTGGTCTACTTCCTTCCAAGCCGCCATTTTTGTTTTTTCACTTTTAAATTTATATCTCAAAAACCCCCAAAAGAGTGTATTCAAGCTGCCTCCTTCTGCATGGTTCCTTTATACACATGAAATCGCCCTTTTTTAGAATAAATTTTTGAGTTTTATCCTGTATCAGAAAGTTTCAAAAATGGCTGCCATTTTTCATTTTTAGATAGAAAATATAACTCTTAAACCAATTATTATAATAAAAAAATTGCACGAAAATATATCGTGTTCTTAGCAAATTTTTATACAATCCAATGATTTAACAAACTTTAAATAACGGATGAAAAATAACAAGGAAAAGATAAATCATGAGATATGTAGATAGTTTGTACAGCGCAAATATGCCTGTGTTCAATGTGGCGACACACCAATATTGTAACAGCTGATAATTAATAATACATAATGTGAAGTCTTAAGATGTTTACATAAACTGATTGTTGTACTCGTCAGTTTGATTTAAAGACTTCACACCAAATTTCTGTTTATTATCAGCCCGTTACTTGTGTTGTCGCACAATGTGTATGGCATATTGCACTTTTGTTACATACTTGTCACAGAAAATTATCTTATCTTAGTATATTTCACTCGATTTTTAAAAGTTGTTACATACCCCCCAACTACGCCCCCCATGGATTTGTAATTAAATTGCTAAAAAAATATTGTCTTTGTGTACTATTTATTATAATTAGTGGGTTAGGAGTGAAATGTTAGGATTAAACATTTGAAATGGGCCACCTTATTTTTAAAAAACTTTTGATACTGGAATAACTTCCAATAATATTTTTCTAAAAATGGATGTTTATGGTTTATATAGCAAACCATGCAAAATTGCAGGAACTTATACCACTTTTTGGTTTGTGAAATTATAACGCTAAATATTTTTAAAAGTGAATAAAAACAACATGGCGGCTGGAATGACTAAACCAAGGTGTTTTGGATACTGTAAATATACTAATTTGTTACTTCTACAGTTAACCTGTAACAAGAACCAAGACGAGACCGGCACCACGCTATAAGACTCAACTCTTCTGCTCTACCGGTGGTTTACTTATAAACGTTATCTTACAAGTTATACGCTGAAACGTGATGTCTCTGGATCATGAGTTCGTCTGCGTGTGCTCAACAGTAGCCCGTCGCTCGGCGTGAGTTAGCCGGGTACCGCCATGTTTTGGAGTCTTGTTTTTCCAAAGCTGACATAGTTTTCGTGCATACAGCACTGATCACTATATTATACATTCCATAGTTTTATGTTGAAAAAGGCATTAAGGGTTAATGATATTAGTAAATATTTTAATAATTTAATTTCAAAGAATAATTTGGTAATTAAGTAATGTAGTACTTAACAAAGTTAGTTTAAAGAAAAACAGTAGTTTTACTTGTTTAGTAGCCGAAACTCTTAATTAAAATCCATTATATACGAGTAAATAAAAAAGCTTAAATAATATATATTTTTCTTAAAAGTATGATATATTTCTCAGACTGGTGTCACACATCTCCTATCATTATTTCCCTGCCGACATAGAAGCACAATCAGCTATCATTATTTGCCCATTCATTATTCTTTCCTTTAAAGGTTTCCTATACTGTACGTCACGATCTTCTGATCGATCCCTACAGGTCATATAAATAGCTAATTTGTTTCAAGTGTTAGTGTGTCGTAAATGCTAGAAGAGTTTGTACTGGTTCAATAAACATTAACATCAGTATCATACGCCAGTCTGTAAGCTTTGAAGTTCCACTCCATAACCATGCATGAAGTCTCTATAAAATCTGTAGTAAGTTTTAATGATCATAAAAGTAGATGTATTTTAAATATTTTTTATCTACAGACGAACTGGCAATGACTGTACCTCTTAGCTAAATCAATGATATAAAAATAGGGAAGTATTTAATAGCATATTACAATACTAATAGACTAGTCATCAAAATAGACTAGTCTTAGCCCTCTAAGGACCTATTGGTCAGTAGAGAAAAATTACTAAATCCAATAATATTGTCCTAGGAAAACTAAGATCAAAATCTACCATACATTAGTCCCCCCTGTTTTCATAGGAGCGAAACATGGCACTGAAAAGAAAAAGAGAAAAAGAAAAAAGGAAAGAAAATAAATTTATTTCCCTTTTAAGTTTACAAAGGTTCAAGTTAACAATTTAATAATCGGAAAGAAAGTTTTTTCATAGGCTTTTTATGCCGTGCGTAAAAACTAGTCAAAAGAAGTTATTGAATTTTAAAAAAGAGCATTAAGAAAAGTGTTTGGTCCCGTATGCGAAGGGGATGTTTGGGGGAATAAAAAAGAACGAGAATTTTGAGAAAAATACACCAACCCCGATATAGTACATTAGTGAAAAGTAAAGATAAGGTGGGCTGGACATGGTGGAGGCGAGAAAATGCCTCCATTATTAAATATATTAAGATCGAACCCCAGAAGATAAAAACCCCCTTGGCAGGCCAAGACTTAGATGGAAATCGGGTCCTCAAAAATTTCAAAAATTTGGGGATACCCTGAGGCACAAAAAAAAGGGGCAAAATTGGGGGCATTGTTGGCGAGGCCCAAAAAAACCCAAGGGGTTTTTAAATGGCCAAGGAGGTCAGGAAAAGGTATTAAATACTATTTTGGACAGGCTTTCCAAAGAAAGAAAAAAAAGTAAATTAAACAGCAAAAAAAGATAAAACTTAGTACATACTCAAGTAAACAAAAAAAATGAATTTTATCAATTATAAAAAAAAAAATAAGGATCTTGCTCAAACCCATTTACGTTTTAATTATGGAAATTAAAGTGCAAGTACGTTGGTAATAAATAATGAAAAATCAAAGAAAATATTTAAAAAGTATAGAAACACTGTAAAAAATCCTAATATATGGAGAATGAAAAATTTGGAGGGGGGGCCTCCAAAAAAAAAGGATTATTCTTTTCGAAATTTTAAAATGAATAAAAAGGGAAAAAGGTGATAAATAACCCCTTCAGATAGCGAGTGACTTAATGAGTATTTTGTAAGTCCACCAAGAAAGAACAAAAAAAGGGAAAAAAAGTGAACGGACCCGGGGTCAGTTGTAGATTCAGCAAACTCATCACCATGCTCTAAACCTTTTTAAATCCTACTTCTAAAAAGGAAATTCAAGAAGTCATTATTTCTGTAAAATCAAGAGTCAAAAAGTGTCGATGAAAATTGCACAATTTTTTTAAAGGTCATTAAACTATTTTGCACCCACACTCAGTACTTAATAAATGTTTAAAATTCTGCTATTTCCCCAGATGCACTCAAACTTGCAATGGTTAAACCCCTAAAAAAAAGTGTTAAAGGTGGGAGATAAAGACAGTAAGAATACAGATAATTTCTATTTTAACGGTTAAAATCTAAGGTTTTTTGAAAAGTTTTTTTAAGCCCCCCTTCAGTTTCCTGACCAAAAGTATTTTTTTTGAAAATCACAGGGTTTTCAAGAAAAAATCTAAATTCAGTGCTTTTTGCCTTTATCAACGATAAGTTGGACTTGGTAGGGAAAATATTCTGCGGGCCTGTTTTTTCGACATGTGTAGGGCTTTCGACACTAAAAAAACCATAACCCTTTTTGGGAAAAAATGGGGAATGGGATAGCAGGGCCCCCCAGAGGGGGGGGGAAAAAAGGGGGCAAATTGCCCCGGGGCCACAAGACTTATTTTTCACAGGGGGGCCACATTTCAGCAACAAAAAAGAAAAAAATTAAAATCTACTAATAAGAAACGATTCAGGCCTGTATCAAAATGTTTGGCCCAATAATTTTTTCCATTTTTATTTTTTTTAAAACTTTAAACAAAACCCTGGTTTTATAGAAAACCAGGCCTTTTGGAGCGATTTTGTAACTTTTCGAAGTTTGCCCCGGGTCGAAAAAGTGGTGTGACCATACGCTCGGGTTTGGTGTGTGACTGAAATGTCCCCCTGCCGTTGTTTTGTTTGCGAACAAGTGTAAATCATGCAGCTTGTAAAAACACACCAAAAAATATAAATTCCGTTTGCGAAAAATTTAAATTACTTAGTGGTTGGGGACAGTGGGCCACCTCTATGAGATGTCCTTTTTAGTACACTATTTATAAAAAAACGTGTCAAAAGACCCACTAACTTTACTTTTGTATTACTCAAATCCCGCTTTTGGACGTTTTTAATACAATGTGGAAAAGAACTTTTCTGTATTTTTTTTTTTTTTTAATTTTAATTTAAAAAGTATATACTACTTCAAACAAATTAAAATTTACTTCTCCAAATTAAAACCTATTTTGGGGCTTTTATGGTGGGAAAATCAATCGCTTGGTCATTTTTAAACCCTTTTCAAACCATAGTTTTGATATATTCATTAAAAAATTAAGATAATACACCTATTGCAATTGATTTGTATTTGTGTGGTTTTTGATTAAGCTTTATCCTTATTTTTTTTTTTTTCACAATTCTGTTTATTAGTAGTTAAAATTTTGTTTTAGTGTTTCGAAAATCCCTTGATCATCTTTAATATCATATAATAAAAATTAATAATAATATATCTATATAAATTATATTAAAAATATATATTATATATATATATAATATAATAATAATATTTTTTAATTAATTATAATAGTCATATAATGTAAAACGAGTGATCAGAAAACCTCACTAACCTGGGGCCCAAAAGTATGCAAATTTAAAAAATTGTAAAAAAAAAAGTGGAAGCCTAAGAAAAACCAAAAAAATAACCAAAAAAAATTACGTAAACATTTTAAACTGTATTTAAAAAGGTCAAAAAAGTATTTTGAGAAAATTTTCTTAAAACTTGGTTTCAAAGCTGGGTAGAGGCGGCGGCACTCTGTTCGAACGGGTAACGTTGATCTTCCCGCCCGATCACTAATTTTTCAAAATAGGCACAAATTTAAGACTTAGTTCGATTTTTAGTACTGTGTTTTGCCCCCCAAAAAACCCGCAGGCAAAATATAAAAGTTGTAACAACGTTGTAAAAATAGTTCAATTAATTGTCATGAAGGGTAATCGTAAATCATTAGTTTTTTTGTTTCTGCGCCAGTAAGAAAATTTTCTTATTGTTTTCGGTTTTTTAAGAGTGATATTTCTGAAATTTAATGCCTTCTTTTGGTTTTCCTAGTAATCTACTATAAAAAAAATTTAATTTAAATTTGCTTGTTCATATTTTTTAAAAGATTTGAAGAACAAAAAGCAAAAGTTTAGGCCCATAATTTAGGGGAACTTTTATTGAAAAAAAATAAAAATATCTATAAATGTTTAAATATAGTTTTGTAATATACGAAAAGAAAATTATATATTTTTTACAAAAAAAAAAAAATTAAACAATAAACCCTAAATTACAGTAGATTTCTAGGTACTTAAACGGAAAAATATGATACAAAACTAAACCCGCCGTTTAAAAGGATGTGCAACAATTTTTTGGTATATGCATTACATTCAAAACTTGCCCTACGCTATCGCGGGGGAAATTGCGTGAAAAAATATTGTCTAAAAATAATAATTTTTTTTTCTTCTGTACTACCCCGGATTCTTTTCCCCATCATATTTAACCGAAACCAGAATTTGCTGTAATGAAATTTTTTTTTTTACTTTCCTCTACGAATTTTTTCCTATGAATTTTAAATTTATAGTTATTATGACATGATTTTTCGTAAAGACTTTTTTTTACCAATATATTTTGAAGGTTTAAGAAAAGGGGCTCTTAAGTACACGTTAAAGAAAAACAGCTTATCATTTTTTTCAATTTGTACAACTCCTTTTGAATAATATTTATTTTGTAATTTTGTAACTCTTTTATTGTCTGGTTTAAATTTCCCCTGAAACTGAAACAGGAACAGGGGTGTATTCTCAACATTTTTCAGTAGAGTAGCTTTTATAAAAACAAATTATCCCCACGTACAGTTTTCCCAAACAAATAGAAATTGATTATTTGTCATTCATTAAATAACAAATCTACGACCAATCAAAATAGTTTTCATAATTTTTACTGTCACTGACGAACATAAGCCATTTATATTTTGACAATCATATTAGTATTTTTTTTTGTTTTTGCGTATAAGTAAAATTTAAACTAAATTGAACCCTGTACGTTTTTGTTGACGGGAGGGTCAATCCCACTGTTCTTGTGGGTGTGGGGTGTCAATACCACGTCATGACGGACTGAAAACTGTGATGTACATCAAGATTAGTACCCAAATTTGTCGACTAAATTTTACTATGTTTTTATGCTGAAACTTGATTATTTTTTTTCGTAACTTTGGGCCCATTTGCTCTTTAGCTAGCGAAGCCAAGTGGCCTATACAAATTTATTGGCCCCCCCCTCCCTCACCCACACTAAAATCATTGGCGGGGTTGGCTTCTCAAACTGACAATAAAAGAGCTGCTGGCCCCCAACTATGCAACCCCTATGCAACTGACTGTGGCATTGCGGGTTCGTTATTTTTTATTTAATAAAAGAATAGCGTTTTTTATAAAGAATTGAGTTTTGTAGGGGTAATATTAAGGAAATTTTTACAAGTATATGATGATTAGTGAAAATTTCCCGGAGCTTCGCAGCTACCCCTGAAAAAAACGTCAATGAACAAGAATTTAATTATTTTAAATTTTGAAATCTAACGAAAGGGGGGTGAAATATCGGAATGTGAAAAAATTAAATATCAATTATAGTATATTTGACAATCAAGTAATTAAATTTTTTTTGAAGTAAGGAAGGGGCCACAGGTAAACTTTGCCCCGGGGCCCCCAAAATCTCGGGGCGCCCTGGGGATATGAGGCCGGGCCCTTTTGATTGGGGTTTAAATCTTACCTTAGTGAAAGAACCACTTTCTGATCCCCGTCACTGATAAGAGGGTTCTGTGACACTATTTTCCCTGGCTTCCACTAGTGGGGTACCCCGGGGATTCACCTTGGGTCCTACTCTCTTTATTATATTTATAAAAAACCCTTTTCCAACAAGCCCCAAATCTAAGCCTTGTTGTATGTGATGACACGTTCCCTTCTTGTCTCAAAATATTCTTGAATCGAATTTTCACTTAAATGTTTTTGAAAATAATCTTTTTTTTTCTAAATACACTGAAAACTAAATTTTCAAACTTCCAAAATTTACAGTGGGTCAACTTCAACATCCATTTTCTGTTAGATGATCCCCCAATTTACCCCCCAAAAAAACAAATTTCTGGGTTTTAAATCTTGGAAAAAAGGCTGAATTTTCTTTTTCTTTTTAACAATTTTTATGAATAAAATTAGTTCCCGGGAATATTCGCACTTTGGCTAAAACCTTCAAATACAAATGCCCTTCTAACAGCCTTTAGGATGTTTTTCCCCCCACCAGCTAGATTGCCATCTAGGGTTGAGGCCGAAAAACCCTTTAATTATTCGTTTTTAAAAAAAGGGTTAAAATGTTAATATTTTCTATTTACAGCGCAATTTTGTAAAAAAATTTAAATCTCGCAACATTCTGATTTTCCTTCTTACTCTAGAAACCCTATCATTTTTAAAAAAAACCTTTAAAATTCAGTAGTTCTCAACACATAAATACGACCCCCGTCCTTCGCCCAACCTTCAAAAACCAGACATCGCCCGCTTTTTTTCAGAAAACACCTCCTGTTTAATGCAATACAATTTTAAACAAACTCCCAAAAACCTTTCAAATCTGTCAAACCACTTGAGCTTTAAAAAAAAACAAAATCATTTTTGACTAAAAAATGTTTTTACACTTTTTGGACTGACAGTGCTCAAGATTTGAAAACAATAACAAGAGGTAAAATTTGATTTAAGTATTAATGGTCATTTTAAAGTTACATATTTTTTATGTTTTTTTTAAAAGTAAAGAAGTTTTTATAAGTAATGAAAAAAAATTTTAAAGCTAATGCTGTAAGGGGGTGATTTTGGTTGAAAAAAAAGTTATTGATGATTAAGATGGCCCTAGGTGTTTTCCTCGCTGAACATAAGGGAAAATTCACTTCCCCTTTTAAAACATATAATAATTTTTCCTGTTCGGTAACACGTGTCTTTTTTCCGGAATAGAAGGTAAATTCACTTCGCTTGTTAGCATATATTATATGAAAATTGCCTACTGGGTCTTCGCATAACTTTTCCCCCGCTCACAACGTGGGAAAATTCACTTCGGATGTTAGTATACGGGTGTTCTGAAAAAGGTGCCCAAAAGGCCCCGGGCGTGATTCCCACACAAAAGAAAAAAAAAAAGTTTAATTAACATGGGTCCAAAAATGCTTCGTACAGAGTTACGGCTAGCGAAAATTTCGCCTAATTTCATTCCCCTGCTGAAACGAAGCCCTCGGGCAGGCACGTAGCCAGGGGGGGGCTTGAGGGCTTCGCCCCCCCCCGAATTTTTTGGGGAAAGAAAAAAAATGTGTATATTTACAAAAAATTGGCATTAAACGTTCACTGCCACAGTTTTTGTATAACCTTTTTCATAGGGCCAAAAATTTCTTTTCTTTTTTTTTTGTTGTTTAGGTATTAAAAAAAATTGTTTATGAATTTTTCAAAAAATTGGGTTTTGTGTTTGTAATGTGGAAAACACGAGCATTGTGGAGAAAAAAACATTTGGGCAGTTTTTTGTTGCAGTGGAGAGGGAAAGGGCGCCACGCATCACGAGTGACCTTGGCCAATAGCAACAGTCAGTCAGTGTTTTGAGTTCAGATGGCGATGTTCGGGGTTTTTTTTTTCCTTTTTTCCCTGTATTTTGCACTTTTTTTGTTGTGTGTAACGAAAACAAGCTCTAATATCTACATTATGTAGGACAATTTTATTTTTATTTTTGGGGGTTTTGACTTTTGGGGTTAGTTTGGTCAAAAGGGAAGAAAAAAAAAAACGAATAACAGGAACAACTCAACCCCAGCTTACATCATTCTTCAAGAAACCAAGACAGAAACCAATTTCTCTACATAATGCTCTATCAATAAATTAGAACTACCTACTTTACTTTCATTTTTAATTTTTGGGTAATTTTTGATTTTCTTCCCACCTCTGAAAATCGTTTTTCATTTTAATAAAGTGGTTTGAAAAATGAGTTAATATCCCTTTGGGGTTTGTTTCATCCCCGGAAAACTGTTTTTTAACCGAAAAATCGAAAAACTGGATTTTTATCTAAACAAAAAACCCAATTTTTTTAAAAAAAATCTTTATTTTTGAAAAATTTTTTTCATTTTTTGGTTTTTTTATGCTAAAACAGAAATATATAAGGGTTTTTGTATAAAATTTTTTTTTCAGATCGAAATGATTTTTTTGGCTGACAAACCAAACAAAACCCCAACTTATCCAATTTGCTATTTTCTCAAAAAAATTCGAATTTGCTTTAAAAATTCGGGCTTTTGGGCCTCCGTGAGGGCCACTGGCCCCTCACCCCGCGGGAATATAGGTAACTCATTTTTGTGTTAATAGTTGTTTTTAATGACGCGTAATGGCGCAAATCGGATCCGCCGCGACAGTAGTTTTTCCGTCTTTTCCTCGAGAAATATTAGTAATGACCAAAATATTTTAAAATTTGTATTCACCAAAAAAACACCCAAAATAAAAAAAGATGATTAAAATACCTTTTAAATTAACGGAAATATGACAAAATACAAAAAGTTTGACTTTTGGTTTTTTCAAATTTTTTTGTAAAATCCCGAAATTTTTCGCTGAAAAAAAGCATACTCGTGAAAATACACCCAATTCAAAACCCATTTCAAAAAAATTTTTTTTTAAAAATTTGTTTGTTGCAAGAAAGTGCATAATTACCAAATTTTGTTAGTTTCCTAAAATACGGTATTTTTTAGTGTTTTTTATTTTACTGGGTGAAACCCGCAGGCCTTGTAATAGTATAAAACAATATTTGATTTTAGATTATTGTTTATACTGTTAGACTTTTTTTGATTTAGCGAAATTAATTCTTTATACAATAACTGAATGCCAGAACCATTTTTACTTTCTCCAAAAAAATATAGGGTAAAAGTATCGCGATCGGTAAAAAACCGTTTTTTTTTTATAAAATGTACACAGTTTTAGTAAAATGGTTCCTTTTTCCATTAAAAGATATAAAACCCACCACCAGAGCCTCGATTAAACAAACATAAACATGGAAATTATAATAACAGAAAATATTTTTTTTAAAAAATTAATCTTATTTTGTTAAAATTTTTGCCATTTTTTGGTACCATTTATTGTTAGCAGTGATGCAAATTGAAATTTATTTGCGTTTGCTTTCAGATGTGAGTAGCAGTTCCAGTTCATTTCCCCCACAACCAGTGCAGGAACAACCCAAGGGTTCCTGTTCAAGTCAAGGGGAAGGGGTGAGCTACCAAATAGCAAATATTTTTGGGAACATGTTCCAAAAACTTGTGAATCTACATGGATTCCAGATTTTTTGACATGGGTAAATTCAACAAAATATAGATGATAACCAAAAAAAAATATTCTTAAGTCAGTATTGTTCCAAAAAGCCGTATGTTACCCCCAAGTGAAGGTAAAACAAAAAAAAAGGAAATTTCAAAAAAAGTGGGTTACAAAACACAAGAGAAGGTTTTGCTTATTTAGCATTTCAAAAAAAGAAGATCGTTATTGCAAACCGTCTTTTTATTCTTTAAAAAAGGTGTGGGCAAAGGAGGCCAGAGGCCCGGGAAAATTTTGGTAAGTATGGATTTAGAGAGGGAAAAAAGAAAAGGGAAACCCTTTCTTTAAACATTCCATGACAGATTATCATAAGGGTGTCTTTTATCTCAAAACAATTCATGATGGTTATGTCAGGAAAACAAAGGGATGACTTTCACAGATAGACCCCAAACGCGCGAGAAAAAGAGAGGGGGAATAGGTCAGCACTAAGCCCTATAATTGAAACAATATTTTTTTTGTGCGAGCAAGACTGCCATTAAGAGGAGATGAAGACAGGGGGGCCACCACATTAGAAAACCAGAAAAAAATAGGGGAAATTTCGTGCTTTGCTTCGGTTAGAGAATGTCAGGAGAAAAAAATTTAAAGAGGCACATATAAGTTGTGCTAAAGAACGCTACGTTTAAGTCCTGAGTTTCAAAAAGATTATAAAAACCTGTTCAAATTTAGTGACCAAAGTTTGCTTCAGAACAAAATCGGTTTTTGTTTTTGCATCCTGGCCGATAAACTAGGGGATATACAAAACGAACAATTACTATATTTATCCGATTAATTACAAGATGAAATCCCCGTAATACGAAAAGATTTTGTTGGATTTGTACCAATATACAGTCAGATGCAGAAAAATATTACAAGAGTAATTTTGAAAAAAATGTAACATTTAAATTTTTAGATTAAACAAGTTGTAGGACAAGGGTATGATGGGGGTTTCCCCAGTCTGGCCATCTTACTGGAGTTAATCCAGGATAAGAGAAAAATACCCAAAAACAAAGGGACTTCCATTTTGCCAGATAAATTTAAAACCTTGCATTGAGGACACTTTTTCAAAAACCCTTGTGTTTTGAAATTTCTTAGGAGCAAAATAAAAGAAATCACAAATTTTTTCAGAAAAAGTACACATGCAACAATGTTTTTTCAACACAATTTAACATCATCTCCTGATTCAAAGAAAAAAAAAGCAAAACCTTGTGAAACACGTTTATTGAAAACACGACAGTGTGTAACATTTTTTGGAGTTTTTTATCCCATTGTTGTAAATTTTGGGAAAAATATCACAACACCACAGAAAATATCTTTTTCGCAGCAAAGTACTTGGCTACAGTTAAAAAAAGTGAAATTTATTGTGAGCCTCTTTTTGGTGAAAACTCTTAGCCTTTCTTTGCCCTGCTGTTTCACTTCAAAAAACAATAGATAGGTGTTTCTATTAACCATGCAAGAACATTTTTGGAATCTTTTAACTCTATGAGAAAAAATGTGCTTTTGAACATGTTCACTTCAGCTGAAAATATTAAGTAAGAAATTGTTTTTACCCAATTGGCAAATTTTTCCCAAATAACTTTACGCCAGACAATCGGGCAAATCCGGAGACTAGTTCAGTTGAAGACATTTCGGGTAACAATTTACATACCTTTTATTGACACTTATTCAAAATTTAGACCAGAAAGATTTTTAACAAATGAAGACATTTTATCTAGTTTTCAAATCCTCCTTCCGGGATTTGCAAGTCCTGATAAAGTAAATCTGTTGGAAAATCTAACTGCATATTTTGAGGACAATATTTCTTTAGCTGCTGTAAAAGCTGAGGTATATACTGTGGTGTTCGAGTACAATAGGAGGAACTGAAAAAGGGATACTGAAGTTTTGGAAAGTCCTCGAACTATGTGACAAAACGTACTACCGGACAATACATTGCCTCCTGAACGGTATTAGCTACCATGCCAGTGACCACTTGCAGTGTTGAAAGGACTTTTTCAACTATGAAAAGGGTTAAAAAGTGTTTACAGAACTTTAATGACAGGACACAAAAGAATGAGCGCACTGGCTATGGTAGCCACCCCACCGAGACATAAATATAAAACCTGATGATGTAATTGATAAAATGGCAGGCGAGAAGAAAAGGAGACTGTTGCTGTGATTTCATAGAACTAAACAACAATGCAGTAAATGAGAGCAGGAGTTGTAATACTTGTACAATAATGTACATTATAACTTCTTCTATATAACTAGAGTTTTGATTCTGTATTGTAATTTTTTATTTTTAAACTGAAATACATTGTCATTATTATATATAAATATGGTTTGTTTATAGAGATTTTGTGTACATAGGTGTTAATGTAGATTTTATACTTTTAAACTGGTTATTTATTAGTGTTTAAAATTTGTGGTTATTTAAATATTGAAATGTTTTTATCTGTATGATATGATTGATTTGTGCTATGCTCAACTGTATCATTATTTAATTTAGCCAATAATTAGTTGTAAGTTGACGTTTGTCTATTGTTCATAGTTTGTTGGCTTAATGACAATAAAATTTGATTTATTTATTCATTATAAACTAGTTCACGTTAGGGGCTACTATTTTAATAAATTCAACGATAAATATATTGAAGTACCGCTTATATTCATTTTTATAAAAATATATTACCGGGTTCGGGCTTTATAGGCCATCTTCAGATAGTAAATAATATAACCTAAAATAAATTAACAAATTATAAAAATAAAACTGATGAAAATAACATAACATATGATTAATTTAGTGTGTGGGTAAGTTGAATTTTACTTTTTGATTCTTATGTTTTTTAACTTCTCTTATTTTTTCGTATATAGGATTGTTCATGTTAATTTGTGTATTTAATATGTTCTTTGGTTCATTATAATTGTTAATATGTATAGGTGTAAATTTTATTTTGTATTCATTTTTTTCTCCTTTCTTCTCGTATTCTAAAACTGTAACATTTTCATTTATATTTTGATAACTGTGATTTGACCGGAGAATATGTTCTGCAAAGTTAGATTTATTTGAGTGTTGAGTTGTTGTTTCTTATGGCTTGTATGTGTTCTTTTGTAACGTAAATTAAATGTTCTTCCAGTTTGTCCTATGTAAAAAGAATTGCATTCTGAGCATTTTATTTTATATATACCAGATTTGTCATACTTTGTTATTTTTTATTTTCTATGTTGGATAATTTGTTAATTAAGTAAAAGTATTGTTCTTTGTTTTGTAACTGAGTGTATATTTACTGTGTTGAAATGTCTTTCTAATAGCTTTATTTATTTTTGTATTATAAGGAACATATTAATACATATGTATTATGAGTGTGTAATAAACTTTCTGGAATAGTATGTTTAATTTCTACTTATATTAAATTTGCATACATGTTGTTAAATTATATGTATTCTAAAAGTAAAAGTATTTTAATGTTATTTATTTCTCCAGTCATAGTTATTATTTTTTATAACAGTATTAAGTAGATATTTATTCAGGGAATAAGCTATTATTGATTTTACTTATGTGGCAGAAACGACCCCCCCCCCAGTTACTTTAGCCCCCCCCCCCAAAACCTAATCCTGGCTACGTGCCTGCCTACGGGTATTTGTTGGCTGTTAATTAAGATGTACAATTTAGCGTTCTTTATGTAAAATGAACTGAAAAATTGAATAAAACCATTTCCAGACCTGTAGCTACAGTAGTTTTGAAGATATGTGACGAAATACGCGAAACTTGGTCCCGAAAAACAAGTTCCTTTTAGGTTTGAAGCAGATTTACTATGTTAAATGTACAAATAAACCCAAATTTTTTTTACAGAACTTAGAAAATTTAATTTCGAAGAGAAAGATGTAAAATAAGTCTATAATAGACAAAACGCAACTTTTAAAAAATAATCCTTAAATTAGCCTACATACAAAACGCATGAAAAATAGACAAATCTGTTAAGCTGCTCTACAAATGTAATATTGAAATTAAAACAGCTGTTGTATTAAAACATATGATTTAAGGAACAAAATAATTCTATTTAAAACATATGTTTAAAACAATGTAACATTGTTTATAATAATTTAAATAAACATGACAAGCAGCTATTTTTCCATTGCTCATTATGGTGGCGTGTGTTGATCTGTACTTTAATACAAGTTAGTGCGAGTGCCGTTGCAGTTAATTTTTGATAGCTAATAATATCTTATTCATCATGGCATGGAAATATGTATATTAATTATGTACACTAAATGGTGAAAGGGCAGGACATGCATTTAATGTACGGTCTTGCACATTGCAACAGTCGTGAGGCTAGACGACTTCTATCAGGAACACTTTCCTCCGTAGACAGTTACCGACTCATAAAATGTTTTCTTCCATTCATAGAAGGCTAAGCGAGACGTGAACCTTTAAACCTGGAAAAGTTGGTAGATCAGGACGGCCACGTAACAATGTGTACAGGCTGAATTGGAGGAGGGCGTGTTGGACGAAAATAGAGAATCATCCTGGAAGAAGTACTAGAGAGAACTAGCCTTGGATTTCTGGTGTAGCAATTCAATTGTCTGGAAGATTTTAACATGAGCAGCAGTTGCCATTCTTATCACTATCAAAGGGTCCAGGCTCTTTTGCCTCGAGATTACTTTCCTCTTGTTCAGCTATGCCAATGGCTTATCCAAAGGTGCAGAGAATCCACATTTTTTAAATAACATTATCTTTACTTATGAAGCAAAATTTTCAAGAATGGCTATTCTTAACACCCACAATACTCACATTTGGGCAATTGAAAATCCACGATGCTATTTCTAGAGAACCGTCACCAATATCAGTTTTCTATAAACGTATGGGCTGCTATTGCTGGGTGATACAATTTTTATTCGTTTTTTACCTGATAGGCTCAATGGTGAAAAATTATTTACATTTCTTGACGACTGATCTGAATGAGTTACTCGAAGATGTGCCACTATACACACGCAACAAAATGTGGTTCATGCAGGGTGGAGCTCCAGCTCATTACACATTACAAGTAAGAGAATTTTAAATGAAGCATATCCAAACAGATGGATTGGTCGAGGAGCCCCAGTAGCATGGCCTGCGAAGTCACCTGACCATCAATCCTCTTGACTTTCTTATGGGGACATTTAAAGTCGCTTGTCTACGACTCGCCTGTGGATACCAGAGAAGAGTTGCGCACAAGGATTATTATAGGATTCAAAGGATACGTGAGACACCTGGGATCTTCGAAAGAGTTCGGCAGGTCTATGAGGAAGACGGCTGGATGCTTGTATTTTGAATGAGGGGAAACATTTTGAAAATCTACTGTGACGTGGTTAGTTTTTTAGGACAAGTGGAAACTTTTTTGTTGAATGATTAATCCAGATAACTTTTGTTATGTATGATAATTTATGATTGTTAAAATTTTGTTTACTTGATAAAAAATATTAGTAACTCTATTAATTTGTTTTATTACAACAGCGTTTTAATTTCAATATTACATTTGTAGAGGAGCTTAACAGATTTTGTCTATTTTCATCGCGTTTTGTATGTAGGGCTATTTTAAGGATTATTTTTTAAAAGTTGCGTTTGTCTATTATAGACTTATTTTACATCTTTCTCTTCGAAATTAAATTTTCTAAAAGTTCTGTAAAAAAAATTTGGGTTTATTGTTCATTTAACATAGTAAATCTGCTTCAAACCTAAAAGGAACTTGTTTTTCGGGACCAAGTTTCGCGGTATTTCGTCACATATCTTAAAAACTACTGTAGCTACAGGTCTGGGAAATGGTTTTATTCAATTTTTCAGTTCATTTTACATAAAGAACGCTAAATTGTACATCTTAATTAACAGCCAACAAATACCCGTAGGGCTTCGTTTCAGCAGGGAAACTGAAATTCAGGCGAAATCTTTCGCTAGCCGTAACTCTCTTAACGAAACATTTTCGGACCTATGTTAATTAGAACTTTTTTTCTTCTTTTGGTGTGAGGAAGGCTGATATCCAGTTGCACCGGCGGTCAAAGGAATTTCCACGGGTCAAAACATTCCTCCGTCCGAAAAGTGTCCAGATGCACCGGTGGTCAAAATCTACCACACCTCACTTATCCCCGCTGCAAATTCCTTCGACCGCCGGAGCCGGTGCAATTGGAAGGCCCCTACCTTCCCCACCCACTACATTTCTTCAAACATAGTTTTATAAGTGTTTAACAATTTGTCTAACCTAACAATGTCTAACCTAACCTAACCTAAATACCTAACCTAACCTACCTTAACATAACCTAACCTAACCTAGAGGGTGTGGAATTTGGCACGGTCAGCTTGGGGTTACTGTACTAGGAATCCGGCCTGGTTGGACTTTCCCGGCTCATGTCATAAACAAGGGCCTCTGGTGCAATTGGAACACCCCCCAAAAGGGGCTCCGGTGCATCTGGACACATCAGTTTGGGGCCGATCCCTGACCCCGGTGCAATTGGAAATCTCCCGTGAGGAATCACGCCCTGCCTTATGGGCACCTTTTTTCAGAAAACCCTGGTATATTGAATGTTGCCTTTGGGTCTTCGCATGCTTTTTCTCCCGACATAGTGGGCAAAATTTACTTCGTATATTAGTATATACGAATGTTGCCTATCTGGGTCTTCGCATGTCTTTTCTACGCCACTAGTGGGCAAATTTACTTCGGATGTTTTATAAAAAATGTTGCTATCTGGGTCTTCGCAGTCTTTTTTCCCCCCACTAGTGGGCAAATTAACTTCGGGTGTTAGTATATATGAAAGTTGCCTATCTGGGGCTTCGCATGTATTTTTTCCGCCGACAAGTGGGAAAAAAATTAAAATTCGGATGTTTTATATTTGAAAGTTGCCCCATTGGGTCTTTGCATGTCTTTTCTCCGCCGACATAGTGGGGAAAATTCACTTTTGTAAATTAGTATATAAAAAAGTTGCCTATCTGGTCTTTGCATGTTTTTTCTCCCCCCGACATAGTGGGGGGAAATTAACTTCGGATTTAGTATATATGAATTTTTTCCCACTGGTTTTCGCTGTCTTTTCTTCCCGACATAGTGGGAAAATTCACTTCTATATTAAATAACGAATTTGCCTATTGGGTTCGCATTCTTTTCTCCCCGACATAGTGGGGAAATTAACTTCGGTGTTATTATATTGAATTTGCCTACTGGGTTTCGCAGTCCTTTTCTTTCCCCCCGACCTAGGGGCAAATTTTATTGATATTAGTATATCAATGTTGCCTATCTGGGGTTTTGCATGTCTTTTTCTCCCCCGACATAGTGGGGAAATTAACTTTGGATGTTAGTATATAAATGTTGCCTATCTGGGTTTGCATGTTTTTTCTCCCCCGACATAGTGGGGGAAATTTAAATTCGGAGTTTGTATATATGAAAAGTTGCCTATCTGGGTCTCGCATGTCTTTTCTCCGCCGACATGTGGGCAAATTTAAAATCGGTGTTAGTATCTATAAAATTTGCCTTCTGGGTCTTTGCATGTCTTTTTTCCGCCCACGTGGGCAAATTAATTGGATTTAGTTTATGAATTTGCCTATCGGGGCTTCGCATGTCTTTTTCCGCGACATATAAAATTCCTTCGTATATTAGTAATACGAATGTTTCCTATCTGGTCTTGCATGTTTTTTCTCCGCCCACATAGTGGGCAAATTAAATTCGGATGTTTATATAGAATTTGCCCATCTGGGTCTTCGCATGTCTTTTTTTACCCCCTAGTGGGCAAAATTTAAATTTGGATGTTAGTAAAATTTTAATGTTGCCTACTGGCTTCGCAGTCTTTTCTCCCCCGACATGTGGGGGAAAAAAAACTTCGGTGTTTATATATAGAAAGTTGCCTATCTGGGTCTTCGCATGTCTTTTTCTCCGCCGACAAGTGGGGAAATTAACTTCGGGTTTATTTTATAATGTTGCCTACTGGGTCTTCGTGTCTTTTCTACGCCCACATAGTGGGCAAAATTTAAAATTTGGTGTTAGTATATTAAAGTTGCCTATCGGGTTTGCATGTCCTTTTTTCCCGACATAGTGGGCAAAATTAACTTCGGATTTTATATATGAAATTGCCCATCTGGGTCTTCGCAGTCTTTTTCCGCCGCATAGTGGGCAAAATTTAAATTGGATTTATATATATGAATTTTCTTATCTGGGGCTTCGCATGTCTTTTATCCCCCGACATATGGGGAAAAAACTTCGGGGTGTTATAATATGAATGATGCCATCTGGGTCTTCGCTGACTTTTTTTCCACCGACAAAATGGGCAAATTCACTTCGATGTTAGTATATAAGAATGATCCCACTGGGTCTTCGCATACTTTTCTCGACGACAAAGTGGGGAAATTCACTTCGGGGTGTTATATATATGAAAATTTTCCTACTGGGGTTTCGTGCTTTTCTCCGCCGACATAGTGGGCAAAATTTAATTCGCATGTTTATATAGAATGATGCCTATCTGGGTCCGCCCTGACTTTTCTCTACCCACAAAGTGGCAAATTCACTTCGGACGTTTTAAAAAATCAAATGTTGCCCTTTTGAAATTTTACATACTTTTTTTCCGCTGACATGAAAGCAAATTTACTTCGCTTGTCACATATTTTATAGAAAGTTGCCCATCTGGGTCCCCGATGACGTTTTCCCCGACATAGAATTTAAAATTTACTTCGCTTGTTAGATATATTTAAATATAGGGAAAATTGCCCATCGGGTCTTCGCTGACTTTTTTCCGCCGACATGTGGCAAATTCCTT
Source organism: Stictocephala bisonia (assembly GCA_035578905.1). Classification (NCBI taxonomy): domain Eukaryota; kingdom Metazoa; phylum Arthropoda; class Insecta; order Hemiptera; family Membracidae; genus Stictocephala; species Stictocephala bisonia. Next base: position 43,683 of record JAQJVL010003986.1, read on the forward strand.
CGGCGTTAGTGTATATGAAAAGTTTTCTATTGGGTCTTTTTGCATGTCTTTTCTCCCCCATATATGGGGGAAATTCACATCGCCTCTTACAATTCAATGATGCCCTCTCGGGGGTCGCTGCATTTTTTGCTTACTAAAAGACAAGTTCCCTTCCTTGTTTTTTTTCCGGGATTCTACCATTGTTGCTTTTTACTTTGTAGGGGTGGGATATTTTTAAAATAAATTTTTAATTTGTGCTCGTTTTTGTTGTACTTACTTTTGTTTGATATAGAACGTATGTGGGTTTATTTTTTATTTTACAATTTGTCACAACGCCCCCCCGCTCTTAAGTCAGGTTCTATTGTTTTATATCTATTTCTGTGTATACTATCAAGTTTAGTTGGGGCCCAAAAAATGCATGAAATGTAAATGTTTGCTTAATATTAATAACTAAATAAAATATCGTTTTAAAAATAATAGTTTAAAATGAAAATTGTTATCTTTAGTGCTTTTAATTGATCATCTGGCAACGAACAAATTGTAAAAAATTATAGGAGCTTTAACACTATCTAATGCCCAGTAATTAGTGTTGTAAATCAGAGAAGAACTTAAAAATAGACAATGTATTTAAGAAATTAATCAGTTGTTTTAAAATACTAATTATTAATATTAAAAAATGATTAAACATAATGGAATCTATATTGAGAGGTCGCATTAGTTCCACTTGTTTTTTTCGAAGATAGTCGGGATTACGAAAAAACGACGGCTTTATCAAGGACTCATCAAAAAAGAAAACTATATTTACACAATGAAACAATAGCGTAGACGTTCTGTACTTACTGTGCTCTAGACAAACAAGTACCAAACAAAAATATACAATACTAGGGGACACCCCTGTGCACGCTTCACGTGCTAACCCCGAGGTTCGCTGGGCTCAATACACACCTCGGCCTCGGCCTCGGTATGTGACTTTTGAGTTCAAATAAAGAGGTTAACTGCTATAAGCGTAAAATCACAATAGTAAATTTATTTACAGTATCTCACTCACACTACTTGCTTTGCTACCTATTTTAAGTATAAATACCCAATGATATTACTTAGCCTGTTTCAAACGGGTTCATTTCATCTGTTTTTGTTTTAACAGCTCTAAAGATTAAACCTCACAGTATAATATTAAAAATATATCATTTACACAGCAGCTTTGTTATGTTGGAGCAATTATTTAATCTATATTTATAAAAGTAGAGTGAAAAATTCAAAATCGATTGTAGAGCCTTAACCACAATAGGTAGTGACCTCGAAATTTTAACACTTACCTTCATTTTTAGGGTTCAAGGTTGCGTTCTAGAGAAAGGATTTTGTGAAATTTTAATATTGAGGTGCAAACAAATGATTTTTTGGTAAAACAGTTTACACCTCTCCATAACAAATACATAGAGGCCAATCTAAAAATCAACGCACAGCGGAAAACCCGTACAAGATAGGTAACTTCAATATTCCAATACTTTAAATTATATTGTTTCCAATAAGAAAATCTTTTAAAATGATTCAATTAAATTGTTTTTAGTTCTTCGTAAATAATTCTTTCTGAAGTTTGTTTAATTGAAGTTAAACGTATACATATTAATTCCCTGGAAGAGAGGGTTCATCATTCTCAAAGACAGTCTTAAAGACAGTGCTTAAAATTTGTAGGCATAGATTTGATAGAAGTGTGCTTTTCCTACGGGAAATTCTGTGTAGGCTGTTCTAGAGATAAGCAGTCCATCAAGTTTAGTATTATTTTATCACCAAAAGGAAAGACAAATAACGTAGTTTACAAAGACGTTTTTTCAGTAAATTATCTTTAAAATTCTTAAATGTGCGTGTTTAATATGATAGTAAATTGTTGTATTGCAAATCTTTAACTTCAAATAAACAAAATATTAGTTTAATTACATGTTTTTTTGTATTTTGTAAGAATAAAACAATGTGCTCTGTTTGTTTCACCCGTGAAAAAATCTATTGCTAAATATAATATCACTTGCTCTTGAAAATCGTTATTAATTTTACGCTTTTAGTAAAAGACAGAAAAAAAAAGTAAATGGCACAAAATAAGATAGGCATAATCTTCCTGCTTCTTACAGAGATGTTAACCAAAGTTCATAAACTAAAATGCTTTTTATCTGTACAAAATACTTATAGTTCGAATTAACAAAAATTGTGAATTTCATAACTTTTGTATACAACTAACTTGAAAACTTTGCCGCAACGGGGGTGCTAGTTAATAGTTTAATACCAAACATGTTTATTTATTTACAAAACAGCTGTTATTAATTTACTTAAATCAACACAATGTTATCTTTATGTAACAATATTTTAGGGTGTTTTCTACCCCTTAAAGAGTATTTATCAAGATGAAAATAACTTAGTTGTCCTATTTAAGACCCGAAAAGAAACAGTGTTACAAAATGTCAGATCTCTACATACAAAGAATTTGGAGAATTAATGAGGATAGAGTGAATGAGCCAGGGCTTTGCCTTTTTTATATAAATGGAACTAGGGGAAACTCCTGCTCGCTTCGCATACCCAACCACCGTCACTCGCTACGCTCGTGAGGGGTAGCTCGGCCTGCGGCCTCGCCTGGAGACCCAACCTTTAGCTCCTTTGGGAACTCGGGTCTGCGGCCTATGTGGGGGTAGCTTGGCCTAAAACGTCATCATAACGCTCTGCTACCGAGCCCCTTTATGGAACTCTCGGCCTACGGCCTCACAGGGAACAGTCCGGCCTGCGCCCATCACCAAGGCGCTCTGATACAAACAATTAAATAAAAAGAAGAATACCTTTAATTTGACACCCCACTTGGATGTATTAGTTTAACATAACCCAATTTTGGGTTTTGAAGCATATGTTTGTTTGGAGGGGGGCAAAGCCCTTAAACGTTGTATCTTCCAAAAATAAAATCATAATGAGATTTAGGAGATGAATACCTATTGTTTGATACCTCCATTTGGGCATTTGATGTTATTATTACCTTTTTTTTTGTTTTTCGTAGATTTTTCTATTTTGTTTTGGGGACTTATACGCCTTATTATTTGCCATATTCAAAATCTGACGGTATATTTGGATCAGGAGAAAAATAGCTTTAATTTGAATAGCCACTTGAGTAGATATATCAGTATTAAGAAATTTTATATTTTCAAAAATATCAGTTTTTGAGCTCCCCGATAACCGCAAATTTTGAAGTTTTAAAACTAAAATTATTATACGCGTATAATGTGTGCGTTTGTTACCCATGTAGGACTGTGAAGGTTTGAAAGTTTTACTCAAATATTTTATCAAAGTTAGGTCATAAAACTACTATTTTGTGGACGCCCATATTATTCTTATGGCAAATTTAGATTTTCTAACCCCCAAAACAGCCCTTATATACTTGGAAATTGAACATTTTTGAATTTCTCTGGGGTCGAAATGGTTATGATCTGCCTTCAGTCCAAATTTAAATTTTTCCGACACTCCGAAGTGGGTAAACATTTATGTCAGTGAGCGAGTGAATGAATGGTCCCAATCCAGATTTATTATAAAAGATTAGGGGGCACCCCTGCACGCTACGCGTACCAACCCCGTCACTCGCCACGCTCATGAGGAGGAAGCTCGGCTTGCAGCCTTGCCTGGGGAACTCTAGCTTTAGCCCCTTTGTGGAAATCGGCCTGCGGCCTCGTGGAGAAGCTCGGCCTATGGCCTCGCGGAGGGAATTTTTGGCCTACGCCCCACCAAGACACTATGCTACAGTCCCATTTATGGATATATAATTTAGGAGATAAATACCTATAGTTTGATACCCCCACTTGGGCATTTTATTTAGTATTACCCTTTTTTAGGTTTTCGAAGATTTTTTGTGTGCATATATCCCTTATTATTTGCCCTATTCCAAAATCTGACGGTATGTTTAGAGTTGGGAGATAAATACCTTTAATCTTATGCCCCACTTCATTAGATAACATCATTATTAAAATATTTTACATTTTCAAAAATGTCAGTTTATGGGCCCCCGATACCCCAAGTTTTTAAGTTTTAAAACTGAAAATTCATTTGTAAGGTGCGCATTAGTTACCCATATAGAACTGTGTAAGTTTGAAAATGATACTCCAAGCTTTTTGCTCAAGTTAGGCATAAAAACTACTATTTTGTGAGAGTCCGTGTAATTCTTATGGGAAATGTTTTATTTTCAAGTCACCAAAACAGCCCTTATTTACTGAAAAATTTAAAATATTTAATTTTTCTGGGGTCGAAATGGCTAGATCTACATTTAGACTAAATTTAAAAATTTTACGACACTGCGAAGTGGGTAAACATTTATGTCAGTGAGTGAGAGATCCCAGTCTAGCTATATATTTATATAGTAGAGATACACAATAAAATAAAAACAACCAAGTTCTTTAATGTACTAGACAAATTAAAAGTCACAATAAATAAATAAATTTAAAAAAAATCACAATCAGGTGGGCAATCATGTAAAACTTATACCATAACTGTAGACAAGTACGCAGCTGTTAGCTGACTTTCTCGACATGTAGGCGGTGCGCGGGTAGTACTTTAATAACTTAACTTTAAGGAATTAAACAATTGTGTTATTATTATTTTTAATGTAAAAATTTGTGGTACATTTAAATGTAAACCATAGTGCTATAAATATCATTATTACTAAACATATTGATTAAGAAAAGAAATTATCCTTAATGAAATTGTTGATTACTCAGGTCTACAAAATAATACTTATTGAAAGTTATTTGTATTTTGATATCTGATTTCTATGTAATTTTCTGTTGAATGCAAAAATAGAATCCATATTTTTCTATCACGTAAGGTATTTCTCACAAAAGTAGACATAAACTAAGGGAGCGAGACCCACTTTTCTGGCCTCTGATTGGTCGAGAGCGGTCACGTGACTTGTCCAAGATGGCGGCGCAGTGGTACCAACCCCCGTGGGAATTTTCCCTCCCAAAATTTCCCTCAAATTCCTAAATTTCCCTCCAAATTCCCACATCATACTATATAAAATACACTCTTAACCTAACTTTTTCGAGTTATACTATATAAAATTCGCTCTTAACCTAACTTTTTCCGTGTTATACTATATAAAATGCAAAAAGATGGCGGTCTTTACACTATAATAAATGCTTTTGGGTATTCCTCTGTGGATTATTTCATATATACACTATAATAATGCAATATTTCATACACTCTATGTGACTGGCGCGCATGCGTGAGGACTTGTGCTCGGTGGACAAGCGCGTTACGTCACCACTCATACAGCGGCTGCGAAACTCGGGTATAGGACTCCGGGCGCCAGGCTGGTTTTCCCGGCGCGACACTCAAGGGCGGGCATGCGTGGGAACTACCAACAGCTGTGCGCGGGATGACGTAATCGAAGTTTCAAGTCTGGACAGGCGCCTGATCCAAATGCTACGTTCTGATTGGTTACCCCCTCCCCTCCCCTCCCCTCCCCCTTCTCTCCCTACTTCACTGAACAACACAAGTAATCTTTCTCACTTCTGCTCTTGCGCTCGCGCCGATCAGACGTTGATTGCTCCTACTCGTTATTAAATACAATTATTCTCATCATAAATACTTTAACTTGATTCTTGTAATTTATATTTTGGACACCGTTCTCTGTACGGTTTTTCAAAGTAAAAATCAATATTTTGAATATCCTTGCTTTTTTACTTTAATTTAAAGTAAATTTCATTGTATCCTAACCATGGAATCCTTTGCCATTAACGATAACCTAGTCACCATTTCCCGTCGATTCGACACTTCCGGTTCCGATCTCCTTCACGTACTTACTGAACATAAAAATAAATTAATGTCCGAAATAAATAACCACCTAAACAGGCTCGGGGGAGTAAAATGGTACATCGCGGTTCAAATTAAATTCACCAAAATTGTTAACAACGAAGAAATGACTACAACTCCCTTCTTTCACGGTAAAACCCGTCCTTTTGCTACCTTCCGATTCTCTAGATACTCAATACTCTGAAGCTACTGACAAAATTTTAGAAGCGTGGCTAAGTGGGTTAGCCAGGGTAGTGGGTGGGTACTTGAAAACGTGTTACGTCTAGATTTGTTCATTGTTAAATTTCAACCTTTGTACGCTTCTTCTTACATACCCACCCCGAAAAAAATCTCAAACTCTATGCATGGAATTATAAATATTAAGAACGACGATCAAAAATGTTTCCTGTACTCTGTACTTGCCTATTTGTACCCCGATAAACATAGGCGAATAAGCTACTACAAAAAACTTGAAAATAAATTAAATATGTCTGGGATTAGCTATCCTGTCAAAATTACCGATTTAGACAAATTTGAAAAATTGAACCCCGCTTTATCCGTAAATGTCTTTGGATTTGAAAAAGATGAAATTTATCCTTTACGCATAACAAAAGAAAAATTTAGAGTTCATCACATCAACTTGTTACTGTTGACTAATGACACAACTACTCACTACTGCTTGATTACAAACTTATCCCGACTCTTATCTCACTTGACTAAATGCTCAAATGCATCATACTACTGTGACTACTGTCTACACAGATTTTGGACTAAAGACTTACTTACTAACCACTTACCTTTGTGTTCACCACACGGTGCACAAAAGACCAGACTTCCTACTGAAGACGAAAAACTTATGTATTTTAAAAACTACACACTTACTCACAAAGTCCCATTTACCATTTACTGTGACTTCGAGTCCTTTGTCGTTCCAATCGACACAGCACTGAATGACCCTACTACTTCACACACTACAAACACTGCCCACCACGTCCCCTCTGGTTTTTGTTACGTAATTATTGACAGTGATGGCAAACCAGTAAAACAACCCAAAGTCTATAGCGGCCCCGACGTTGTAGATACTTTTCTAAATTGTTTGATTGAGGAGTCTAAAGAGCTCTTACCAATTATTCATAAAAATATTCCTATTAATATGTCTCCACAAGACAAAATTGTTTTCAAAATGCTACCACCTGTCACCTTTGTCAAAAACCTTTAGACGGAGACAAAGTGGCCAACCATAATCATTTAACGGGTGAGTTCTTGGGACCCGCCACAATTCATGTAACTTAAACTATAAAGTTCCCGATCACATTCCAGTCTTTTTCCATAACCTCAGAGGTTATGACTGCCACCACTTGATCCAAGGGCTAGGCAAATTCAAAAAAGAAAAACTGTCATGTATCGCTACAACCAGTGAGCGGTACATTTCAGTCACCCTTGAGTCACTTCGTTTCCTGGATTCTTTACAGTTCCTAAACGCCTCTTTGGACACACTCGTGTCCAACCTAGTTTCTGACGGGGCTTCCAAATTCAAAATTTTAGGGCAGTGTATGACCAACACTGACTTACTTCTACGAAAAGGTGTATTTCCCTATACATACATGACAGACATAACTAAATTCAATGATACTGAACTTCCTCCCAAGGAGGCGTTTTACAATGACTTGACACAGACTGAAATTACTGACGAAGACTATGTACATGCACAGACTGTGTGGAATACTTTTGACATGACTACTATGAAACAATATCACGACCTTTACCTACTGACAGACGTATTGTCACTTGCCGACGTGTTTGAAAATTTAGAACGACCAGTATGACTTTACTACGGGATTGACCCATGTAACGTCTACTCTGCCCCCGGACTGGCATGGAATTCCATGCTCAAAATGACAGACGTACGTCTTGAATTACTTACTGACATTGATCAACACTTGTTTGTTGAGTCTGGGATCCGGGGCGGTGTCTCCATGATACCTAACCGGTACGCCCAGGCCAACAACCCTTTCTTACCCAACTTTGACAACACAAAACCCAAAATTACCTATTTA
>JAQJVL010003987.1:0-51534 GCA_035578905.1 Stictocephala bisonia
CTGAAATCTTGCCTCAGATTTTGATTATATGATCAAACTCAATATTATGACCGACAAAGTGGGGGGGTACAGCTAGTTTAATTTATAAAGCTAGACTTTTGGGTTGGTTTGAGCAAATTTTAAATAATGTCAACCATCAACTGTGTACTGTAGATTTAATTTACTGATTTTATATAGTTACACTATCAATTATTTTACAAAATTTTAAAGAACAAGATTCCACTCACCTAAATACTGTGTACTGAATTTGCTGAGTCCAAAAGCATTGATAACCAGAAATAGTGGAGATGAAAGGATTGATACTACTAGTGGACCGATAAACGTTCGAGGAACAACTCCAGGAAATTCGTGATGGTCGTACTGGAAATATGAAATTACAAACATTATGAAGTTGCATTTACATGCAGCTTTGTACATAAACATTCATTGTAGGTGGTCATTTATTTATGTTTTTTTTTTAATATTTTGATTTCAAAGATAATTTTACAACACAAAGTATATGAATATAGGTCACAGTTTGCTTCTAAGGAGTACTGGCGTTTCTGTTTTGGGGATGGCATCCAGCATGTGACTACCTCTCCTTACTATGCAGAGTGATTCAACCGCAATCTCCAATCCGCTCTCATCGCTTTCCATTCCACCAAGCAGAATACCTGGGATGAAAGTACTTTGCCTATGAGCTGTGCGAAATCGGTATATGAGAAAAAGTACACTTGATACTTTTGTGTTTGCTACTGGCAGATTTTCATTATTCTTCTTAAAATAATAAGAAGTTAAAAGATAGGAAAACTAACAATTGACTATTCTTTCATCAAGCAACTCAAATAGTTGATTTTCTATATCTCCTTTATTTACTGTATGTATAAACTTTTGCCATTCCCTTTCATAATTCTTCCTTTAATTAGTCATTCACATCCAATATTCCATCCAGCCTATTCAATCAGATCAAATTAGACTATGATTTGTCAAGCAGCCACCCAATAATTGAAACTAGTGGCTGTATCTTTAAGGTTAGTTTTTTACAGCTAAATGGTAAAAGACAAAACAATAAATAATTGACTTTAATTTGAAATATATAGACCTTTTAAAATTTATTTATTTATTCTAAAAACACCAATAATTGAGATGAATGAATGAAAGAATTGAATGAAATTTAGTGGAGTCCTCTCTTCCACTTAACCACGATAAGGTAAAACAAATATGAATTTCGAATGAGTGAAAGGAAATTTGTGATACAAAATAATACCAATCATTCCTTAGAAAGTGTAATTAATTAAAATCCTAATGACAAATTAATAGCTACTGGTTGTCATTTGACTATTATTAGGAATTGATCTGAGAATCTTTCTTAGTTTATGAAGCTGGGCTTTTACCAATTACGCTATCTACTAAATTACTAATTTATTTGAAAACTAAGTAATTATGTAACAGCAATTTGGAAAGTAGTCACTTTATATTTTTCTAGTCCATTAGACATTGTGTAATATAAATACTGTAATTTACTATAACAGAGTAATGTCATTTAATGAAAGAAGCATACAAAAAATATGATTATAAGTTGATCGATTTTTGTGAAATTTGGTATAAAAATGCATGATATTTCAAGAGAAATCACAATATCACGTTGGTTTTGTTGTAATTTTGATAATAACAAAAATGACTAGTCTCTATTTGGATCACCAGTGCAGTTCAGTGAGGGGCAGTTACTAGGAATCGATCGCTCCCCCCACCCTCTGCCTCAAGAAACAGTGGCCACGACTATAGCTATTTATAGAAGCGTCTTTCTTTCGATCGATATTCAGTTCCTCGTCAGGTGGGAGTGTTGTTGTGTCCGATGATTTCGAGGGAGAGTTTTCAAAGTTGTGAGTGGTAAAAACTATTTCTTTATTAGTGCTGTGATGTACAATCAATTGGTATAGCACTGAGTAGTTTTGATTGAAAAGTTATTTTTATGTGGATATTCTAACTAGAAGGTTGGTTACAATAGTTTACGAGATCCTATAAAATTTCTATAAAAACCGGCGTCTGTCTAGCGTTATAGTCGTGGTAATTTAATCTTGTTATATTTAAGGATTCATTAATAGCAGTTTTTAGATTTCTTTAAATATGACTGAGTGATGTTTAGTTTTTATCTTTTAATATGAATGATGCAGATGCCTTTTGTCCGTTGTGTGACAACAGCATCGAAGGTGATATTGTACAAGTTACAAAAGGACTAAACATGATTGTACAAAGTAGCTTAAAGCGAAAAGATGGAGTTCAAGAAAAATTGAAGGTAAACACAGCATTAGAGTTCATAAAAAGTGTAGGCAGGATTACACCAGACCTTCAAGCATCGCCGCTGCGGTTTCGTCATCATCACGCGAATCAGACTTACCTATTCCGTCGACATCAACACGACAATGCGGGGGAGAAGTATTCGACTTCAAAACTAATTGTTTTATTTGTGGAGAGTTGGCGTTAGTCACCTCCAAGACTCCCCTGAACCGAAGGAAAGATATTCGAGCTGTTGCAACATTAGAAATTAAGGAGAATTTCCTTAAAAAATGTGAAGAACGGAGTGATGAGTGGGGAGAAAGAGTAAGAGCTTGTTTGTTAAACGTGAGTGACCTTGTTGCACCTGAGGCTCGGTATCACAAAAGGTGCTTTACATCATTTTCCTCATCTGGGGAGGGCTCTGTAGGAAGGCCAGCTACTGCCGAAGATAATTTTGCCAAGCAGTGTAACTACATTGACGAAAGTGACGAATGTCAGTTCACCATTAGGGAACTTCAAGACTTAATGACTAGTATCCCGGGGGAAACAGATTCGTATTCAGACAGATGGCTAAAAGAGCGACTTGTAAAAAAATACGAAGATCGTATATTTGTGTCTAATGTGTCAGGCAAAAAAAATGTGATCTGCTTGTCTGATACAGCTCATAAAATTATTGATAGCTTGTATAGAGATCGACAAAGTGATAAACAGGCTGAAAAATTAAGGATTGTGATTACAGCAGCTGATATAATAAAGGAATTCAAAAGATGACATATGACACAGTCTTATCCAAGCGTTGATGAAATCAAATGTGGGGATGAAAATTTGATTCCAGAGTCATTGGCACTCTTCACCAGTAGGCTTACTAAGAAAAGAACGTCATCAGAGCAAAGTAATATAAAAAGGAAACGTATTGTTATAAATCATGCGACTATTTCAGCTGTCAGGCCTCGATCTTTTTTGTCCTCAGTACAATTAGGGCTCAGTCTAACATTCCATAGGTTATTTGGTTCCAAGCATTTGATAAACATGCTTAATTCAATGGGAATTTGTGCATCCTACAGTGAAATCTCAAATTATCTAAACTCACTAATAAGTGCCAGATCGCCAGTAATAAAGGAAGAAGCCTTTATACAGCATGTGTTTGACAATGCCGATGTTAATGTAAGAACATTAGACGGCCTGAATACCTTCCACGCTATGGGAGGTATTCAGTGTATAGCGCCGAAATCTAGCGTTGAAGTACAGACAAAGGTTGATAGGATTGCCACAATTCAATCACACAGGTTCAATGCCCAGACAATAAATATAAAGTCATATGCAAACAAAAAAATCTCGCGTTGGACTGAAAAACGTAATAGTTTCTGGCTATACACAGTTAACTGCTAAATTAAATGTCAATGGTGACTTTACATCATCTGCTCTGTTCCCACTCAACACTATTTGGCTGTCGGGAGTGAAAACCCAACCAGGGTGGAGTGGCTATATGCAAATAATCCATAAAACGGAGAATGTCCAGTCAACATACATCATGTTGAAACTTTCTGGGGAACAAAAAGAATAAAAAAAGAATGTTGCATGCAGTGTCAATGGAGATGCAGAGGAGAGGCCTGACGACGCACACTGCTGAAGAGGACGCTGACTATGACACTGTTGATGTGGCTTTGCGAAATTGTATCGAAAACACAAAAGTCTTTGTTGTTGGCACAGACACAGACCTGCTAGTTATGTTAGTAGCTTTGGCTCCTCTTGATAATAAAATGTATTTTTGTAAACCCAAAGCTGGACAGAATAACCCTATCATTTATAATGTGGAAAGACTGGTACGTAATCTAAATGACATTCAAGAGGGCTTATTATTTGCACACGCAATAACTGGATGCGTCACAACCTCATCTTTTTATGGTTTGGGAAAGTTAAAGGGAATAGACATTTTAAAGTCATCCTCTGAGGCTAAGAGTCAGGCCCTGGTTTTTAGTAACAGTCATGCTATCAAAGAACAGTTGCTAAATAACGGAGAGAAATTTGTTCTTGGACTGTATGGGATGAATAGATATTCCAGCCTAAATGAAGCTCGGTACTTTAAATTCACTCTGATGACGAAGAAAGCGGCCTTAAGATCAAATTTTTATCTGGCCAGACTACCCCCGACAACAGAAGCTTGCCACCAACACATCCTTAGAGTGTACCTCCAAGTACAAAGATGGAAGGGGAATAAGCTGTTGCCAACTGAATGGGGCTGGAAACTAGAATCTGGAAAAGTTCTCAATCCAGTGACAAGTATGAAGCCGCTTGCACCAAAAGATCTGGTGCACCGCTTTAGAACTGGTATCATGTTCATGCAAACAAGCATGTGGTAACTATTGTGGATGCCGCAAGCTAGGCTTGCATTGCTCATCAATGTGTGAGCATTGCAATGGACTAAGTTGCCATAATATACCAAGTGTCGAAGAAGACGAAGACGAAGATGAACAATAATGAATTCATTATCATAACAAAGTCTCCATAACAAAAGTAACAAAAACAAGGCGAAACACCAAGAAAAAGACTACCTTATTACACTGATTGAAAATGAGAAAAAGTCGACAAACACTGAAGACAATATTTTAATGTAAATAAAATAGTGTAAATATTAATTAAGTCTATTATGAGTAGTAGATAAGGGAGGGTGGGAGGTCCGTGATGTTATGAATTCAACTACTCTTGATGTATCAATTTGTTATTAATTTAGAGTTATTATGAATTCATAGCTGCCGGTTTCTGCCAGACCGAGACACGGCTGGTCCATAGGTGGTGGATGATGGAAAAACCCTTTAAAAGGGTTAGGAGCAAGACTTCCCCGAACCAAAACTGGCATAAAAAATAATATACATAATTATTATGTATACTATTTGTAATATATAATATTACTATTACTATAAATATAAAATAATGATAAAATATAATATTGCAATTATGTATATAGTAATCGTAATACTATTACTCAGTATTAATTTAAAATATATTATTGCTTTGAAAATAAGTATGTATAGTGTTAATTCATTTACAATAACTTTAATAATTATTAATTATAGCATCAAATACTACTACATAATCCCTAATAATATGAGTTAAAACAGCCTCAATAGATAACAACGTGCGGCTATTAGACGGCGCGGCGTCGCCCGTTGATGGCTCGCGCACTCGTCTCGTTTGGCCGTCTCCCTGCCCATGGTTATAGCATAATCCTATACTTGTTTATATTGAAATGTCCAGGAAGACATGCTCTACAATCTTTAAAGGAAGTGTTTTTCATTTTTCCTGCGTTTAAAAAAACTACGGCAGAAAAACTGAAAAATCGGTGTAACGATTCGCAAAATTTTATACTTTATCATTAAATTTTGAAGAAAGTATTTGATTTATCGCAACAGTGTTAAGAACCTTTATTTTAGAAAATTTAATAAGAAATACAACGAGCTATAGATTATCTTAATCGGTTTAAACGTTTCAGATATAGACGTGTTTTAGTAAAACCTTGCAATTCCTGACTTTGAGGGGGGTGGGGGGGAAAGCACCGGGGGAATTTTAGGGGACTTTTGGAAAAAAGTATATCTTTTTGTGTACTATCCAGTGGTATATAGTTTTGCTTGTCACTAATTTCTTCCGACACAAAACCTTTATTGACTGGGCTAAATATCTTCTCTAAAACCAATATCATTGGCTGAATTGATGTTGTTAACTTTTGGATATTAAAAACTTGCATTAAATTGTTCCTGTGTTATACTGCCCACAGTGCAGCAGGTACTGACCCACAAGAAGATACAGCCCTACATGGCCACAACAATTTGGCTAGTTAGATCAAATTAAATAATTGGTTAAACATAAAGGAAAAGTGTTAATACATCATTTACATTAAAAAATACTAATATTGTTTGAATAATGGATAAACTTGTTGACTTACTTCGGATAAATTAAACCTATGGTATAAAATATCATGTATTGCTTGAAGATTAAAACTCTCTTCCACTTTTGTAAAGGGGCAATATACCAAGTGAACTGCGGCCACAATGACAATTAACTGCTCCAAACCAACCTAGAAGAATAAATATTTGTAGAAATACATATCCAAGTTTAAATATATCATAAGACTAATGAAACAAAATATTTTTTTTCTTTTTTTATTTCCATAAATCATGGGGACAATGTTGCTTGTTTAGAAATTCAAAATCATTCAGCAGAAACATTTGCTAAGTGTTTTTGAAATACTTTGACAAGTTTGGTGCTATAAGCCACCGCTGGGAGATCACAGATGTGACGGTCCTGCTACCAAGAACTGCTGTTTGTTTTAGCACCCCTTGGGCTGTGTTTGTAGTTAATGTGGCCATTTTCCCTTACTGCCAAGCCACCGCTGGGAGATCACAGATGTGACGGTCCTGCTACCAAGAACTGCTGTTTGTTTTAGCACCCCTTGGGCTGTGTTTGTAGTTAATGTGGCCATTTTCCCTAACTGCCAAGCCACCGCTGGGAGATCACAGATGTGACGGTCCTGCTACCAAGAACTGCTGTTTGCTTTAGCACCCCATGGGCAGTGTTTGTAGTTAAGGTGGCCATTTTCCCTTACTGCCAAGCCACAACTGGGAGATCATAGATATGATTGTCCTGCTACCAAGAACTGCTGTTTGTTTTAGCATCTCTTGGGCAGTGTTTGTAGTTAAGGTGGCCATTTTCCCTTACTGCCAAGCCACCGCTGGAAGATCACAGATGTGAAGGTCACGGTACCAAGAACTGCTGTTTGCTTTAGCACCCCATGGGCAGTGTTTGTAGTTAAGGTGGCCATTTTCCCTAACTGCCAAGCTACCGCTGGAAAGTCAACAGCCACAGACAGCCCTATAGTAGCAATACAATTTTACCGTCAGCAGGCCAAATCATGCTTTTCTATTTCAATTGTATGGTTCGTGTTTATTATTATTATGAGTTATAGTGAAGGCTTTACAATTATAAAGGTTCATTCTAGTGAACCATAAGTTGATATTATGAGTTTTGTAATGTAAAATCATCAAGAATGGCATTTGAAGTTTAACATATTAAAATGTGTGAAAAATATATAAAATAATCCATTTTTTATAAAAACTAACTTATGGTCCAATAGAACTGATCTTCACCTTTTAAATCACACTTCAAGTGTTACAATACGATTATTATTATGAACCAAATCGTTGAAATAGAAACTCAGATTTTTTGTATTTTACGTGGAGGCCAGCGTAAGAACACAACAATACCCCCCCCCCCCCCAAAATTGTATTACTTTTATTCATATGATTTTAAAATTGGAAATATTTATAAATTTTAAATTAATACTGAAATAGTAATATTCTGTTATAATAATAATAATCTTTATTGCATCAAACCTCAAATGAGGTATTACAATATATAATATACTAAATACAATAAAAATTTAGTTAAATCTACGTATAAATTACTGTTGAATTTTGAAGAAATCTTCAATACTCTTCTAATAAATAGTTGCATATAATTTTTTTAAATTGTTTCATTTCTAGATTTCTTATTTATAAGGTAATTTATTATATAATTTAATAGCCATAAATTCATTATTTCTTTGTGTTTTTGAGTATTTACCTGGTTTAATTTTCAGTTGATTCAAATTTCTTGTGTCATGCTTATGTATATTTTTGTTTTGAGGAGATTTATGTAAGTTGTTTTTGGTTTATGAATATTGTTTTCAATAGCTTTTGTAAATAAATAGTGAAGGAAGAGTCATTATATTTAGTTTTTTGTATTGAGGTCTGCATGGAGTTGTAAAACCTTACTGCATAAATGTTCAATTTTACTGACCCACGTACCCGCCCATACACATACAGTGGTAATGACACAACCACCCATAAATGTACAGTGGCAATGTAAAGAATATGGAGCATAGACAGTTACCATTAACAATCTTCAAAGTATATGGCATAAAGTGCCTGTTTCAGGGTAAAAAAATAGATATCATTAAGTAAAATAAGGAAAACTTTTTAGGAAAGAAAGAAAGAAAGAAAATCAATTTATTTCCCTTTTAAGTTTACAAAGGTTCAAGTTAACAATTTAATATATTGGAAAAGAAAGTTTTACATAGGCTTTTTTATGCCTGTGCGTAAAACTAGTCAAATGAACATTACATTACAATTTAATCTGACAAATTAACTTAGAAAGGTACTTGCATATAATTTATTATTAGAAAAAAATAACAAAAATATATATTCTATAATAAAAAAAATAATAATAATTCGTTAGATACTCACTATTACTTAGAAAAAAAATCATTAAAAAAAGAAGACATATTCCTATAACAGTGAAAAATAAAAATAGATTAAAAAAACAGAGAACCCGGATAAACGTTGGCAATATGGAATAACGTAAACAATTATCTAAGCAGGACGTTGTTTGTGTGTGGGACCTGAGGAAGGAGAGGGCGGGGCGGCTGTCTGGAGATTGGGAGAATGGGTTAAGAGGAGGGAAGTGAGAGAGACGGAAGAGCGTGCGAGAGAGAGACGAAATAGGCTATGCGCAGCGCAGCGTGGGGCCTCAAAACAGTTTTGGGGCCTCGCCACAACTCTCCCATATGGATGGAGTATCTCTTTATATAGTAAAATCAATGGTAATACCCAGGGCAACTAAGGGACCTATAGCTCTATGTGGAAACCAAACCACAGAGTATTGGTCTGATTTTCAGCTAATTAAAAATCAACATTAAACTATATTAGATTTAAATAAAGCCAATGATACAAAAGTCGAAAAAATGAAAACAATAAAATATTAAGCGCTATGTATAACAAACAACTAATTACAGCTAATAAATTAATTATTAATAAATAAACATAGTTACCAAAACGTTCAACGTGGATTATTTAATAGCCAATTGTAAATTAAGGTATTTATGTACAAATATTACTTCTAATCTTTTCACCAAATGATGTTATAATGTTGAATAAAATTGCCTATAATGCTTTGTTTGCATCACACCTACAGTTTGGAATTTTCGCTTGGGGCTTGGCTGATGAAAGATCACTTCAAAAAAATCTTAATTTTACAGAAAAAGGTCATCCTAATAATCAACATGCTGACACCTCAAGAATATTGGGCAAACTTTTTACTATTTCAAACCACACCCTCACTTAACTTCCACTTACATTTTAGAAACTAAGCATTTAATGAAAACAAACCACCTATTAGAAGATTAAAATGCCAGAACTATAAACTTAGAAATAAAACCAATCTAAATCCAACATAGGTTCCATAAAATAAGCAAACCCCCATCTTATATTTAACCACAAAACTATTTAACCACCTTCCTAAAAAGTTCAAACAAGTTCATAAAAGACAATAAACTTTTCATAAAACAAATTAAATCTTACTTGTTAACAAAACAATATTATAATTTAACTGTGTTTTTTTAGAACACATAACAATAAGCCCAAAAGGCTCACAAATTTACCAAATCAAAAAACCTTATCACCTGACACAACTCCCCTGTCCTAGGCCTGTTTAGAATGAAATGGATGACACCCCGGTCTTGAAGACTGTGGCAAGGAAGACTATAGTAAATGAATTTCTTAATTTTTTTTAATTTAATTACAGTTGCACCAAACAATTGATGCATACACTATACAGACGATATTTACTTCCAACTGCCAACATAACAATCGGAGCAATACTATTGTATCGGAAAATACTGCTGTAATGAACTGGCTCATTTGCTTGTTTAATTTGAGCCTATCATGAGGGACTTTCCCTTTGGTTCTTAAACAAGCATTTATCGTGCCTATTCCAAAGGCTGGAAATGATACAAGGGTTGAGAACTTTGTCCCATTGCTATTTTATCTACAATGAGCAAGATTTTTTAGGGCTTGGTGCTTGATGCAATCAGGCCACTGTTTAAGCAGTATATATATTATTGTTGAACAGCATGGCTTCTCAGTTGGGAGATCTATAGTTACTAACCTTCGATCCTTCTAGAGCCAGGTACTTAATGCGCTTGGCAGGGGAAGTCGGGTTGATAAGGTTTACATCGTCCTTAGCAAAGTCTTTGATAGGATTGATCACCGCCTGCTTCTGGCAAAAGACATAAGACATTTATTGATCATTCAGACATTTACATAATATCAATATATATTTCATCAAATAGAGATTTAGTTAAAGGTAACTTTCACATTTGGTTAGGCCCTATAAAAAATATACAAAATAGACTCTACTGGTGCATCATTTGAAGATCAAACAAAGTCATTTTCTTGTATAACACAATCGAAAAATTCCTTAATGTTATAGAATGGATGTTTTTTCAACCAATTGCACAGTTTATCTAAGAACTTTTTACAGGACATGTCTTTGCAAATTGTAGGCAAATTGTTAAACATTTTTAACGACTAAAGATGAGTGATATTTCAAGGTTTTTGTTAATCTACATCTATTTCTTTCTAGTTTATTACAGTTTCTTGTATTACGGTCATGTGTCATAGTTCTAGTAGGATAGTTATGCAAGTTAGTTTTAACTAAAACTAATTTACTACGGTAAGGATTCCCGTGGCAACAAACAGAGGCCTACAGTGCTCAAGTGACTGAGAATAAGTTATAATTCTAAGAGCTTTTTTTGCACAACCAGAACCCTATCCATACCAACTCCGTTACCCCATATAACCAGGCCATATCTCAAAATGCTCTCAAAAAAAGCAAAATAGGCTGTTTTAAGGTATGTTGCTGATACATTACATTAACCAGCAAAAATATCACTCTCTACAACTTTTTGCATACATTCTCAATAGGGTCAGACCAAGACAACTTATAGTCTAGAGTAACACCTAATAATTTGACAGATTTGTTATAGTTGTTTTGTAGGCCTGGATCTCTTAAAGTAACAATAAGATGATCAGTTTTACTTTCATTTAAGAACAAACCGTTTGTACTAAACCAATCAGTGGCAGTTTTTAAGGCATTACTACTTATGGCACCAAGCTGTGTTATATTAACATGAGTATTTACAAGAGTGTTGTCATCTGCATATACAGCTGTAAAACATGGTAAGTTGATACTGAGATCGTTCATAAGTATAATGAAGAGAACGGGGCCCAACACTGACCCTTGTGGGACTCCGTAGTTGGTTTCCAGGGTTTCGGAATAAGTTCTGCCTATATCAACAACTTGTCTACGCTCTTCTAAGTAGGATCTAAAAATTGACAGTTCTTTCCCTTTAACACCATAATATTCTAACTTCTTAAGTAAGATATCATGCCTTACGCAATCAAAGGCTTTGCTCAGGTCACAAAGGGTGACCTGAGCACTATAATTCTCCTCCAAGGTTGTAAGTAACTTCTTGACTAGACCATCTACAGCCTGAGTAGTTAACTTACCACTACGGAAACCAAATTGTTCAATACAAAATAAATCATTAAGTTCAAAGAACAGAACGAATACAGTTTTTTTTTTTTAATCTTTTCAAAAACTTTACCTAGTATTGGTATGCAAGAGATAGGCCTGAAGCTGCTTGGATCTGAGCGTAACCCCTTTTTATAAATCAGAACTACCCGTGAAAGCTTTAGGCTAGAGGGAAAAAGACCCTCCTTTATACAGTTGTTGATACAAAAAGTTAAAGGTTGTACAATTGTGTCAGCCACCTGTTTCAATAAGGCACTGGACAGACCATAAATATCCTTAGAATAAGAATTTTTTAAGTGGGAGATAACCTTGAATACTTCTTGACATGTCACTTCCTGAAATTCACACTGCACACTTGGAATTTTCAACACCTCCACTCTATGCACAGAATCATCCATATAGGAACTCACACTATTGCAGATTTCTTCAACCGAAGTCACAAAGAACCGATTATAGTCATCACCAGATAGTTCGGAGGTTATGTTGCCTTGCGATGCCTTACCAGCTGCCTTGTTAATTATCGACCAAGCTGCTTTGCACTTGTTTGAGGCAATATCGATGAATTCTTCATTTGCTACTCTTTTTGCTTGTCGGATAGCTGTACGATACTGGTGACGATCGTGTTTTAACATTTGATGTGTTTGTGTACACTTTGTCCTATTAAAATAGTCCTGCAGTAATAAAATGTGATTTTTCATATTTTAAAGTTGAGGTGTATACCACTTGACGGAGTCCTTATTAGGCCTAGCAACAGCACAGTTGTTTGTAATGGGAAAACAATGTTAAAAATTTCCAAGAATCTCTTCAGGAAAGCTTGAAAATAATAATCTGCTGACATGTTAGGCTCATGTAAAAGTTTGCATGCTTCATTTTCAAGAAGGTCTCTAAAATGGTTCATTCCATATCGGTGATTTTTCTTTTTGTGAAGGGCTGACGGCTTAGGCCTATCATCAATATTCAGTAGGCTACTGTCTGAACAGCCTTGGCAGTAGTCTGTTACTAAAATCTCAAAATGTATTGCATCGTGATTTGACAATTCCGGATATTGAACTAATATATTATACTCATGACATCCTAGATTAGTTATAATGTTATCCAAGCACGAGTCATTACGAGTCGATTTGTCATTGGCACAGTACAATCCAAATTGTCTAAGACAGTTCAAGAAATGTTTGACTGTTGCTTTATTTGTAGTAATATCAAATTCAGATCACCATTTAAAATAAGTTTAGCGTTAGGCCTAAAACAGATGAGAAAGACTAAAAGCTCCTCCAAAGATTTTAGAAATATGTCTGTTGAACCATTTGGCGACCTGTACAGTCACTACCAGGAGGTTAAAGATAAGCAGTTTTACTCCGGTAACCTCAAAGTGGATCTCTTGACAGAAATGACTTAAGTCAATGGCCTTAAAACTAATAAAAGGTGCTACACAAATTATCATCCCTCCTCGAGTGAAGTTCGTTTTGCAGAAACTATTTGCAATTTTGTAGCCTTCTGGAATATTAAAATCAACTTCGTCCGGTTTCAACCAGTGCTCACTAAGACACACAAAGGAATAATATTCTTGCCTTAAAACTACTTCTAATTGTTCTATTTTATTCCTCAAACATTGAATGTTCATGTAGTACAGTTTTATAGGCCTAGTGGGACTGGCATTTTTCAAATATAGAGCTGACTCAATGTCTACTATGTGCCCTCCTGAGTCTGGTGATTTTTTGAGTTTAAATCACCTTCGGCTCTTGATGGTCTGTTCACAAATTGTGACACATACACGTTGTTAGGCCAAATATCTGGTAAATAAATATCTTTATACAGGCTTGATGGGACACCAACTTTAAAGGATGAGTATTTATCAGGCTGCTTTGATGTTAACTTATCAACACTCTTACTTCCTTTTTTTAACTCGTTTAGATAGTTCTTTATGTCATCACATTGTGTTTCAGTACCAAATTTTGAGACAAACAGATACCGCACACGATCAGCAATGTTGAGGTTATGATTGCTAGTAGATTTCTCAGTAATAGAAATTTTTCTGCTATTAGCACTGGGCCTAGGCCTAACTACTTTTCATATCAGTCTTCTCTCTACTTACTTGCCTCCGTGTTTTTACAGTTTGGAATTTAGCTTCAATAAGGCTCTCATGAGAGTTTCCTGATGTAGAAACAGATGAGTTTGTATCCAAAAGTCCTACCATCCCAAACTCAGGACCTAGCCTATGTCTATGCTGTATGGGGTTATGATTTCTCACTGTTTGTGATGGGCCACAATTGTTATCCGATAGGTTTGTTATCCCATAAAACTTGAAGGCTATGGGATTGTTGGCTCTTTGCTCGGCTGGTTCAGTTGTGGTGATTCCTTTACTGTCCACTTTGTTTCTAAGATGTCGTCTGCTTTCATTGTCACCTCCGGTGTGGCTCAAAGATCGCTCTTAGGATCCTTTCTGTTTACTATCTATATTAGCGACATCAAAAAAGCAATTTATGTCCCATTTTCGATTTTTGCAGACGACATCAGGATCTTCTTGGAAATTCCTTCTGCTGCAGATTGCATGACTCTATAAGCTGCTCTTGAGACTTTGTTGAGGTGGAGCCATACCAATGGTATGTTAGTAAACAAAATAACCAAGCTTATCACCTTTAGTAGGAAGACTGATGTCATCCTGGGAAATTACTATCTAGATGGCGAGCTTGTCGAGAGGTGCAATCACATTAAGGACCTTGGGATTGCTAATTGATTCTTCCTTTGAGTTTGACCTTCACATAAATGACGTCTGTGGAAGTGTCTAGTCTGCCAGTTGATGGATATGGTTCCATTGTATGGTCTCCCTACAGGCTGGGTGCTATTGGGAGGCTACAGTCAGTTCAGCGCAGATTCTTACGTTACCTTGGAATCCGTGAAGGGTTCAATTACATGGACGTTCCAGTGAACCTTTTTGAACAGCATAATGCACTCCAACCACTTATGGTTAAGAGGAACCCTAAGTGGTTCCTTTAGCCACCCGGCTGACCTAGTTTTTCTCCACAAGTTCCTTAACAACAACTTAAACTGTCCACTGCTTTTGGAGCTGATATAATTCGATGCCCCACTGGTACAAGATCACAAAGGCTTTTTGAGCTGGCCCACTTGCTTCGTGACTACATCCGTTATAGTCCTATCCCAAGACTTCTCTCTTCTGGGGATGATATTTGCCGCTCTACTGACTTCTTTGTGGACAGCCTCACTGATCTTAAACATGCCGCAGCTAACAACCTCTAAATCAAAGGCTCAATCATAGTTTTATTTATTATTGTTACTCAAATACCTTATTTAAGATGAATTTATTTATATTTTTTTTAATATTTGCAGTCCTGAGTTGTTATATTTTCTATATTTTTCTGTTTGTATGCTTGAATTTAATACCACATCACCACCTGACCACTGACTGCAGTTGTAACACTGATATTTATATACTTTTATATTATTATTTTTACTATTACTTATATACCTACGTATTCGATAAATTTATTTATATATTTTAAATGTTTGCAGTTTTATATTGTTATATTTTATGTATTTTCTGTTTGTTAATACTATGTTTGCATTTACTATATTGTTCCCTTGAATTTATTTTATATTGGTTCTAAACTCGCCCTGGCTGTTGGGCTATTAATAAATAGTTCTTTCTGCCTCTATTCTGAGCAAAGTCGAACTCAGATAGTAAAAATGAGTACACTCATTCATCTACATTCATCACACACACTCACTCCTAATATTCGCCCATATCTCTATGATCAGCATCTTAAAAATGTACAACAATGAACAATGAAATTTCTTGTAAAAATGGGGCACCGTGGATATAATAAATAAAATAACAAACCTAAAAATTCCCAAACTAGGTCTAGCCTTTCAAACTGCCTTACTAAAACCGATACATTTTCAATTCTAACACATTTTATAATGGTCAGATAGCAAACCCCTTGCCATATTCGTGATCAGGGCAAAATTTCGAACATTTTGAATACCCACAATGCTATATTTATGACAGCAAAATATTTTTAAGTTTTCATAATTTTCTCTTTTTTCCGCTGAAAAAATAATCATATTTTTTTTCTTATCTATTTATATATCAAGAAAAAAATTTCAACCAAAAAATCAACAAGGCCCCTGTACTATATAAAAACTATGAACTTAACCATAATGAAAGCCAGAAAGTAAAAGTCCTATGTAAACACAAATATTGAATAAGCCCATGATCACACTTGTAAAAAACCACTACTGATAGTTACAGACTTGAATGAACCCTGGCCTAACCCTGGTTCCTAGGCGCTCTACAGGCTGTATTGTAGCAGGCGCACCGGGCTATTAAGTTGCATGATAATTATGCCGTTATTAAATATTTTCTACATAAGGCATTTTTTGTTAAAGATCAATTTAACACTTTTTTTAATTTATAAATTGTTTAACAAATCACTGATTGTTATTTAATTAATTTGTGAAAAACAACCTTGTACAACTTTACTACTTATTTTTCCCCTGAACATTTCTATATCTATATTATTATATCGTGTCGTGAAAAAACTCTGTAGTCTACTATATTAAATAACACATCATGTTAGCATAACAATTTA
Source organism: Stictocephala bisonia (assembly GCA_035578905.1). Classification (NCBI taxonomy): domain Eukaryota; kingdom Metazoa; phylum Arthropoda; class Insecta; order Hemiptera; family Membracidae; genus Stictocephala; species Stictocephala bisonia. Next base: position 16,269 of record JAQJVL010003987.1, read on the forward strand.
ATATTATAAGATTAGTTCAAAATAACTTACTGTATTCATCAAGGAACATTACATGAACATTTCAGTTCCACATAAACATAGAACAAAGGTTTACAGTTGAAATACACATAAAGTGCATTATTTTAATTAGAAATAAAATGTTTTGTACGTTTATAAAATATACAAAACTGTAAAATATTAGTTTGCGTTTAATTTTAAATGTGTACTACATAAATTCGTTAGGTCATTATGTTAGTTGTAATAAACATAAAAACGCCTTCATTATTTTAGATACTACATGTGACCCTCCTTCATTCAAGTCTGTAACTATCAGTACATGTGCACTATCCCACTTTACAGCCAAGAGTAATTATGCACTTTCTTGCCAACTCTTAAAATACAATTTCATGTTAAAAGAGAAGAAAAATGAGTTTATATATCTTGAGGAGTTTTATTTCAACACGGAAAACTCGTTTTTTACCGAAAAATCGAAAAACTAACTTTTTATCTAATAATTAAAAAACCAATATTTTTAAAAATCTTTATTTTTCGACAAATTATTTTCCATTTCTCGTGTTTTTATGCTGAACACAAATATATAACTGGTTTTGTAGTAAAATTATTTTTTCAGCTCGAAAAATGCATTTTTTACTAACATAACCAAACATAACCTAACTTATCTTAATTGTCTATTTTCTCAACAAAAATTCGTAATTAGCATTAAATTCGAGCGTTTGGCCTCCCTAACGGCCTGCCGGCCGTCACTCCAGCGGGAATATAGGTGAAATCGGTTTCTGTGATTAATAGTTGTTGTATATAATGACCGCCGCTAATCGCGATCCGCCACGATAGTAGTTTTTCCATTATTTCTCGAGAAATATTTGTAATAGACCAAAATAGTTTTCAAATTTGTATTCAGCGCAAAAAACACATCAAAATAAAAAAAATATGAATAAAATACCATTTAAATTAACGGAAATTTGACAAAAATACTAAAATTTGTGACATTGGTTTTTTTTCGAATTTTTTGATAAAATACGTTATTTCCGCGGAGTAAAAAACATCTCGTGAAAATACAGCCAATTCTAGACCCATTTCAAGCAAAATGTTCCAGTTTTGTTTGGTAGCAGAAAAGTGCATAATTACCCAGCCAAGAATAAAATACTCAGAAAAATTAAACTATTGTAAGCTTTAAACATAAAATATATTAGAGCCTTATTTTGATATTCTACAGTAAATCCTCACCTTCATTGCATTTATTGTCAATTTGCTCTATTCAATATCTAATAAATAAATTAGTCAAGTCAAAATCTACGTTCAAATTTAAATTCATCTGTTCACATATTTCAATTATTAGCAAAAACCAGTATTTTATTCCAATATTTTTTAAAAAACAAAAACTGTAACAACCTACAAACTTTAATAAAGAATTAACAACAGAAAATAAACTCAACTTAGGTTAGAAGTTGACAGCTGGACAGAGAACAGACGACAATGTATTTTTTTAATCGTAATATTTTTAAAACCTGATGGTGAGTTATTCAAAGAAATATAAAATAATGTACGTGATGATGATTGATCTACGCCTTACCAATAGAGTAAAGAATAAAGTAGAGTAGTCATAATGCATTATATCATTGATTATATAAACCTACAATAGATAAACCATCTATTGTATTTGTGGCCAAACAAATATTTGTGGCAGTAATTTTGTTAGTTTGTGTGGCCCGCAACCACAGCTGGTTTAAACTGCATTATATTTACATGGGCCTACACTAGCGCCCCACAATGGACCACAAAAACATCTAATATTTTAAGACTCAAAATTTAACATTGGATAGGAAATGTATTTGTGTATAAAATCAATGATTATGTCCTGTAGTAGTAGTTAAGACGATACTCTGTCGAGTGACAAGTGCCTAGCCAGTAACTAAACGGAGTGAAGATGACTCGAGTGTGGTGTGGTGGGGATAGAGGAGAGATTGTAGGAGAATGGACAATTCCCGCCAATTCCGACACCCACTGGTGTAAAAATGTTGCAACGTACCAATCTGTTTTATTAGGTAAATATGTTAGATTTATATTCTTCACATTTGTAATGTATTAATAATGATGATAAAGGCTGCAATGTAAGCGAACTTTTTTAATAATGTTATAATGTAGTAGTAATGAAATATTTTTTATTGCTTTTTGACAATATGTACATATTGTATAGCAAAAGTCATATTATTAGTAATAATTATCATACAAACTAATGATACTTAAGTGATGGGATAAAATAACTATAATAACAATTTCAGCAAAGTTTAGTGGGGGAGTTTATTCATCGCAGAGTAACGCATTCACTAAAACACTCTTCTACAGCAATAACATTCATACAAGATATCTCCCGAGCCGTCTGCAAATTAGGAGTCTGCTATAAATTCACCCACAGAATAACAAGCGAGAGCCACTAAGTAGCATTTCAATCGAGACTTGAATTTGTTGAAATGCTGTTCCCTTTTAATATAATCTGGGAGAATGTTTACACTTTTGACGCCTGCTACAGACGGTTTGCGTTCCAGGGCCGATGAACCGTGCCGAGCCACTCTAAAACTGTGACTACTTCTTGTTTCGTGTTGATAGATGTCGCTACCTCGTGTAAAATTACATTTGAATCTACAATAGAGTGCAGTCTCCAAAATGTAAATGCAAGGCAGCGTTAGCGAACCTAATTCCCTGAAGGACTGTTTGCATGACTCTCTGACTTTTAATTTGGAAATTATTCGGATTGCTCTTTTTTGTAGCCGAAAAACTCTTTGAAGTTTGTCTAAGGAACAGCTACCCCACAGTCTTGCTCCAAATGTAAGGTGAGGGTAAATGAGACCAAAATAAGCCACTAACTGTACCTTAACTGTGCAAATTTTTGAAACGTTTCTCAAAGCAAAAATACCAGAGGCAATTTTTGCACAAACGCTGTCAATGTGGCAGCTCCAGGTCAACGCTCTATCTAGGTGAATTCCCAGGAACTTGACAGAGTTTGTTTCATCAAGAAGAATGCCATCAACTATTATCAGTGGCTTTAAGAAAGACTTGATCTCTTAAAGAAAAATGAATGTAATTTGTTTTTAAATGTTTTGAAGATAATTTATTTCCTTTCAAATTGTTGAACACAGGCATTAAGATTAGTGAACGATTCAATTTCAAGTGCAGGAATGGACTCAGCTTTGAAGCAGAGTGTTATATCGTCCGCATATTTAACGATATTTCCACTCAAGACAGAAGACCCTAACTCAATAACGTAAACCAGGAAAGGAACTGGGCCTAGAAAGGGGGGGGTTCTTATGGAACTCTACAATGAACTCTTTTACTATTAGAAAATGAATCACCAATTTGAACACATTGACTTCTGTCGTCCAAGTATGATTTGAGCCACGAGTAAGGAAGGCCGCGAATGCCATATCTTTCAATTTTTGCCAATAGAAGGTTGTGATTGACACAATCAAAGGCCTTTGACAAGTCTGAAAAAAACATCAACAGTTTTTTGTCTGTTTTCTAATCCGTCGAACACCAAATCGACCAGTCTGGTGACAGCGTCAATGGTTGACTTTCCATGTCTAAAACCAAATTGGTCCTCGCTCAGAATCTTCTCTTTATCAAGAAAATCAAGCAGCCTGGAAAGAAATAAATTTTCAAAGATTTTGCTTGGAGCTGGTAAAATTGAAATAGGACGGTAGTTGTTCAAGACCGTTGTGTCTTCCTTTTTAAACACCGGAACTACTTTTGCATTTTTTTAATTTGGAAGGAAACAACCCCGTTTAGAACGAAGAGTTTATTATTTTCGTCAACGGGCACAGAATACTTTCAGTACACTGTTTCAATAACCACGTTGAAACAACATTGATATTCTCGGATAATTTAGATGGAAGATTTTTAATCATCCGAGCTACTTCCGCTTCACACAAAGGAGACAGCTTTATGTACTGTAAAACCCGCCTTTCTTGGGTAGTGTCCACGTTACACGATATCCTATTTGGGTTCATCTGGACAACAGATGAAAAAAGTTATTAAATTCCGTTGCTAGTGAATTTGGGTCATCGTAGACATACCCATTAATATTTATCTGAATTGGTTTCTTTGAAAAAACTTTTTTTGTGTTAATTATAATCTTCCAAGCAGCTTTGGAAAAGTTTTTAGCACCATCAAGTGTTCGATTGACTTCTAGGGATTTGGCAGCCCTTATAACTTTTTGTTGTTTTTTTATATATATTGTGAAATTGTTTAAATAAAGGGTTAGTCGAGTCTTTAGCTAAAACTGGGTAAAGTTTGAGCTTATCCCTAGAAACCAAGATACCACGCGTTATCCAAGTATTCTCCTTCCGTTTATTTTTAAAAATTTGTTTACTTAATGGGCAACAGGTATTTATATGGAAGTATCATCTGTGCTAGAAAAATTGTCTATTTAACTCCAGTCTTCCTTGTCAAGTCGTGTTTTCAATAACGTAACTCTATGTGGCCGAAGAAGCCTGAAACAGTGGGTGGCTCTTCTTGCAGAGAGCATCCCGAGGTTACTACCTTCTGTGCGTAAAGGTCGGATATAGCTAATTTTAGTACTGACACCGAGACGTTTTTATGTTAGTGTTAGTGATTATATTATCAATGTCTGTGCTCGAACTCGCTGTAATTCGTGTGGGCAAATTTAGAGACCACTTCAATCCGTAAGATTGCAATAAGTCCCTAAACACGCTGGTCTTTCGATCAGCATGTTCCAAAACATGTATGTTAAAATCGCCTATAATTATAAATTGTTTGAAAGAAGAAGATAGCCGGTGGAGAAGAAGATCAAAACCCCAGAAAAAGCCACCATTGTCTCCACTAGGAGACCTATAAAGGCCCACGATAGCAACAATCCACCAGGGATCCACCAAGACTTCAACACCGGCCAGCTCCAAATCGAGTTCTGAGCCGAAGTCTGAAATGATAAGTCTGACCCATGTCTTCAGATGAAAAAGTTCAAGTAAGAACAGAAGAAAAGAGCTGTTCAGCCTCTGTAGAAGATAATGTTATCATTCACTTTCCTGAAATTGAACCGGAAAATCACGAAACAATAATATAAAGTTAAAGAACAAGAAAACTCCTTCAAGAGGAACTTCAGCAAACGAAACCTAGATAATCTAAAAATGGAACTTATCACAGAAAGCTGGGACAGTGTACACAATGCCCAAGATGCTGAAGAAGCATATAACTCATTCCATGCCATTGTAAGGAGAGCATTATACATTGCATGTCCCCTCTCAAAATCAAGGCCTAGAGGGAAGCCAAAACTCAAGTTCCAATATGACCCTGAAGTAAACACACTTAAAGAAGATTTCCTCAAGTGCTTGCACAGATATGAACTGACAGGAAACGAACTTGATAAGGACACAATGAAAAAAAAAAAAGAAAACTTATGACCTAAAACTAAGAGAACTCAGGCGAGCAGCTGCAAATGAGCACATAGGAAGCTCTGACAATAAATCTAAGGCACTCTGGAACATCATCAGTGGAGAAAAACAGCAAAAAAAGTCTGATGACACACTTAGACAGCTAGAAATTGATGGAAAAATAGAAGACAGCCCGATGGCAATTGCAGAGCACTTAAACAGCTATTTCTGCCGGGTAGCAGATATCACTCTTAATCAAAATCGCAGTGCTCTCCAAATTAATACTGTTCCACCACAGCCCACTGCAAATATCCAACAGAACCCACAACTAACTATGGCCCCCACCACATATAGTGAAGTACTGTCTGTAATACAGACATTAAAACCTAAACTGTCATGTGGCATTGATGAAGTCCCATCAAAGGCAGTCAAGCATTGTGCACACCAATTAGCAGCTCCACTCGTCACAATAATTAACAAATCCTTTGATAACGGTCAATTCCCTTCAAAACTAAAACTCTCAAAAGTCTACCCAAAGCACAAGAAGGGATCAAAAACCAAACTTGAAAATTATCGACCAATCTCTTTAATCTCTCCTTTCTCAAAAATTATAGAAAAAATTGCTCTAAAAAGGATGGTACAACACTTGCAAGAACAAGAACTGCTATCAAATTGCCAACATGGATTCTTGAAGGGAAGATCCACCATCACTGCAATGACAAGCTTAGTAGAACATATCACAGACCAGCTAGAAGATAGTAAATTTGTCTCAGCCATCCTTTTAGACTACAGCAAAGCATTCGATTGCTTGGGACATGATTTGATTATGAAGAAACTATCAATTCTAGGCTTCCAAGGCAAATCAAGGCATTGGGTGGCAAGCTATCTAGCAGATCGCAGCCAGATTGTAGAAATCCATAGAACCGTAAATAATAAATTGTGCACTTTTAGGTCCCAAACTCAGCCAATAACTAGAGGAGTGCCCCAGGGTTCAGTCCTGGGTCCTTTCTTATTTGTGCTGTTTACCAATGACTTTAATGACTTCATTAACCACAACAACATCCTCCCCATTATGTACGCAGACGACACTACACTTCTTCTTCAACATGACACAGCGCAGGGACTACATTCAACAATCACTACATCAACTGGAAAAGCTTTACAATACTGTCTACAAAATGACTTAGCTATCAATCCGTCAAAAACCACTCAGCTTAATTTCAGTAGAAGACATGAACAGATCCCAGAAGTCCCCAACATCTTGGTAGAAAATCATTCTAAATTACTGGGCATGACAATAGACACCAATCTTTCTTGGACTGAACATGTTGATACATTGAGCAAAAAACTTGGATCTGGAATTTTCGTTGTGAGAAGAATAAAGTGGATAGCTGGACAAGAGGCTGCAAAAGCAGCATACCACGCGCTGGTAGAATCACACATAAGATATGGCCTGTCCATATGGGGAGGAACTTCACAACAGAACCTTGACAGAATACTGGTGCAACAGAAAAAAGCTATAAGAGCACTCGCCAACCTCACTCCAACAGAGAGTTGTAGAGAGGCCTTCAAATCACTGAGGATTATGACTGTCATTGCCCTTTACATTTACTCAGTAGTTGCCTACACAGACCAGACAGGGCTTACCAGAGGAGAAAACATTCACTCCTACAACACACGGAGAGCAGCAGACTATCATCTTCCAGCACACCACACCACACAATACAGCAGAAAACCATCATATATCGGACGGAAAGTTTTCAACTCACTTCCAACAAATCTGAAAATCCTCAACGGCCAACAACTGAAACGCCATCTACAAGACAGGCTAATGGAGCGACCATTTTATTCAATGAAGGAATATTTTGAAACAAGATGACTGACATTGTAAAGCAAGACGAAACTTAAAAAAACATTTTCTTTGTATATAAACATGTATCTCTTGACGAACGTACATTTCTTGAAGAAATTGTAATAAAGATATTTTGATTTGATTTGAATAGATGAGGACGCAGAACAACGGGAAGAAAACATTGTGCAAACTCGCCATCTCCGAGATAGATCAACGGTACGGCAGCCTGTTCGTTTGAAGATTTTTTTGATGAGTGCTGTTGTTGAGAATGCACATTATGAACCAAACACATTGAAATCAAACACTTCTTCATACGAGAACAAGTGACAGCAGGAAACCTCGAAGTGAAGAAAATTGACACTAGTGAACAACTAGCTGATATGTTTACAAAACCTCTTCTTTATATATTTTTTTTTTTTTTTTTTTTTTTTTATTTATTTATAAGACGCCGATCGTCAAGATACGGGCGAATGTGGATTTCGAATGAGTGTGATGAGTGTAGATGAGCGAATGTAGTCATTGTTACAAACTAAGACCGACTATTCCTTAGAAAAAGTCATTAATTAATAGCCCAATGACAAATGAACAGCCGGTGATTATCAGCTGATCCTTCTCAAAATGTATTGACTCTGATTGGGATCGAACTGACAACCTTTAGCACATAAAGCTGGAATTGAACCAACTACGCTATTCTTGGATCAAGGTTAAAGATTTTAAGACAACAAATTGGACTGACCTAAATTTTCTTTGAAATCTAAGGAAGCCTTGAGTAGGGGGAGTGTTACATATAATAACTATTAATTTATATTTATTATAATTTTAGTACTCAAAGACTTCCTTATGAAGATTCATATGTCTTTGTTTTGTTTTACATATGTTTTCTGTTGTCATGTTTATTATTCTTAAAAAAGGTATTGTTGCAGTTAATTTCTTAATGTGAAGTATCTATATTTATAAAAGAGGATGTTTATATATATATGTTTGAAGTTTATGTGCTGCCAAACCATCCAACCGATCGCCATGAAACTTTAGGATGTTGTCCTGTATACTCCCGAGATGGTTTCTGTGAAGTTTGATGCAGATCCGTCCACAGGGTTCCGCTCCACGTGTTCCTAAAGATCCCATGTTATTCAAATGGAGAATCTGAATTATTTACAAAAAACATATGACTGTGTGGTTTAATGTAGTTTCACATGCCATAAGCAGATTGAAGTTCTCACAACAACAGTACTGTATATGTTTTGATTTATTGTAGTTCTACATTTCACCTTGAGAGTGTAGCACACACTACTTTTACTTGATCAGGTGATCTGTATTCGCTTGCTCGAGAATAGGCTCACCAAAAAACCTTTACATTTATACACCAAATAAGAAGACCAAAAATATTGTTTACCCTCTTACACTCATTTAATAAATAATGGTTTTTTTCTATAATTCTTTTTATTGCTTTATTTTGGTATGTCAATGAAAAATGAAAGGCGAGACAACGTCCGCCGGGTTCAGCTAGTATATAGTTTATTTTTTGAACCATTAATACACATCATGGAAGTTTGTTCAAGTGTTCTTTTCAATTTTATTCTATTAATTACCTTGTAACAAAAGTATTTTATAACAAATTTTAGTATTCAAAATGTTGGAGAGAAACTAAAGAAATTAAAACTACTACGAAGAACTTTTAAAATGCAAATGACAAACTGCAACAAATGGATTGGTACTTACACTACTACAAAGGTGAGTGAGAAAAAATCAAGACTAGTACTACTAAATTCAATTTACTGTAAAATGACCTTAGAGAATTAATTGAATTAAATACTGAGGATAGCCTTATAAATAATGAGAATATTTACAGAAGTGGAATCGATGATACTTTTATTCGCTTGAAAGTTAAATTGGAGCAGATCCTACAAGAAGACACAATTTAAGTTAGCTCAGTGGAGAAAACAATTCAATTGTCAAATTCAGGATCTAACCTAACTGCCTCTAACCGAAACTTCGTACCACTAGATGAATAGGAAAAAATTTCCAACTTTGTAAAAATTCTCTTTTTTCAGGGAATATCTGACAACACTTCAAAAAAACTTACACTTTTACATGCTTTGTCACCCCTTGTGTGCAAAGCTACAAGGGGTGACCCCTTGTGTCAACTAAAAGTTACACGACCTGTGCGTACCAGATGACCCGTTGTCTAAAGCGTATGAAGAAATAGTAATATTTTTTTAAAAAACCACATGAAGGATTTGTATCTCTGCAATACAGATTCATTACAAGAGAACAATACTTAGGTGAAACCGTTATGGACTTCTCCACAGAATTACAAAAATTGTCAATAGAGTGTAAATTTAATTGTTCATGTGGAAAATTAATATGTGATGAACTATTAGGACTACAGTTTATTAAAAGTCTAAACGATTCTGAATTTAGGACTAGGTTATTACAAGATAAAGAGCTTAAACATTTAAAGAACATTTCGAAACTGCTTCTTGTATTGAACTGGCTAAAACAGAGAATTTAATTATATAAGCTAAAGTATTACTAAACACGAAACATATCGAATGAAAAATAGCAACACATTTTCAAGAGACCCTAAAGGAAAAAAAACATACAGATCAAGTGATCATCTAACAGATTTTTGCTTTCTAAAAGGAAAATGCTATCGCTATGTAGACCCAGACCACAGAGCGAACTTATGCCCATGTGTAAACAAGATATGTGGCTCTTGTAATAAGGAGGGCCATGTTACCCGAGTTTGCATGAGTAAAAACAAATTCACAAACAAGATAGAAGTAAACCAAGTACAAATGTGCCTTTACAGATGAAAACCTTACTACTGATGACCATACTGATATACACGAGATAAATATGTTGTCTGATACTAAGAAAATGACTAATTCAGTATTGCCGTGATTGTTGAGAAAAAGAGTGTTCGCTTTGAACTAGACATAGGAACATCTTTGACATCGATTTCCTGTAGATTTTAAACATTCTCCCAAATAAAATATTGTTTAAGACTGGTTTTGAACTGTGAACATACACAGTTGAGGTCGTCAGACCAAGAGGATGTACATTTGTTACCAGGAACAAAAGTTTATTGGCAGTTCACGTAATTAATTAAGACGTCGATCCTATCTTTGGCAGAGAGTGGACGAGGGAAGTAAAACTGGACTAGGCGTAGATAAGGACTGTTGTGGAAACACAAGGATCGAAACTTAATAAACTTTTAGAACAGTTCAAAAATGTTTTTTTAATTGATATTGGTTCCATTCCTGAGTACAAAGCATAATTTATCCTTCAAGAAGGATCACATCTGATATACATAAAACCTAGAGAAGTAACCTATGCTTTGAAAAGCAAAATGGAACAATTGAAGAAATTGAACATTATATCAAAAGTAGACCATTCCGAGTACCGGTAGTTAAGCCTAATGGGAACATCAGGTTGTGTGCAGATTACAAAGTGACCTTGAACAAAGTTATAAAGGATGAAAACCATCCTATACCAAGAATAGAGAACAGTTTCAGTTCAGTTCAACAAACCTAGGAATTTGCTAAAACGCAAACCCAAAGAACTGCAAAAGGTCAACAGACTTATTTTTGGAGTAAAAGTAGCACCTGCTTTGAGGCAAAAATACATGGACTCAATTCTACAGGGATTGGATGGTATACAATATTTTTTTACGATATCCTGATTCAAGTACCGACATTTGATGAAACACTAAACAGGCTTACAACAGTTTTAGAAATAATGCAGAAGAATTATCTATGGTTCAACAAAGATAAGAGCAAATTCTTTCAAAAATTGTAAAGTACCTTGGGCACATCATAGATGAGAGCTGATTGCACAAGACCAGAAAAAATAAAAGCAATACAGAGCGCAAAGAAACCTTCTAACGTGACAGAGCTAAAATCTTTTTTAGGATTAGCAACATACTACAGCAAGTTTATTAACAGCTTTTCGGATATAGTTTATCCTCTAAATAGCCCTCTGCTGCTAAAACCCTGCTAAATAGCCCTGCTCTAAAACCTTTCATCTGGAGTAAAGAATCAGAGAAAAGTTTTGAAAGAGTGAAACAGGAAGTGACAAGTGAAACAACCTCGATACATTTCAACCCGGCTTTTCAAAAGTATTGCTTCTCCAGTTGAACTCGGTGCAGTACTTTCACACCGACTAGAAGATGGTACAGAAAACCCCATAGCTTTTGCGTCTCGGACCCTAGGTAAAAGTGAAGTTTGATATAGTCAAATAGATAAAGAAGCTACAGAAATATTTTGGGACCAGAAGAAATTCTTCTCTTATTGTTACGGTAGAAAATTCACACTAATTACAAATCACAAGCCACTGGTTCCACATTTTATCCGCACAGAAAATTACCTATTATGCAGCCACTAGAATTTTTAACAACTCCCATTTTTGTCAGGGTTCAAATACAATGTTGAATTCAGACGCACTGATCAACATTCCAATGCAGATTTTCTCTCTAGGTTTCCTGTTGAAAAACAGTTAGATGAACAAATTGACAAGTCATCTATATTTCAAATTATTCCAATTCAAACAATGCTCGTAACAGCAAAAACAAATCGCTGAAGAAACTGCAAAAGAAGACACTCTCCGGAAAATCGTTGATACTTTTAGTTTAGAAACAATTATTACTTTATTGTTGTCGATTCATTTTCAAAATGGGTAGATGTGACCCAGACTAAATCAGTAAAACGAGTGTTATCAGTTTAATGTTTGGACGAAACATATGGAAACAAATTGATTCAATGATGCCAGTAAGAAGTAAAGACAAAGTTATTTCTTGCCCACCGTTACGAAGAGTGGGAGAGAGGGTTTAAGCTAGGTGCTATACCAGAGGAAACCCTTAGTGAAAATTTGATGTAATCATTGGGAAAGAAGGAACATCCTTATATTTAGTAAAATTGGATAGTGGTGAGATTTTGCGGAGGTATGTCAACCAACTGTTGTGCTCAAAATTTAAGGGGAAGGAATGATATATATATATTAATTAAATAGTTTTTTAATTAGCATAATACGTGTTAGTACATAATACAGTACAAGTAAACGTCACACAACACAAATTTATTACAATACAAGCACAAAATGCACAAATATATTACAATACAAGTACAAAACGCACAAATACTATGGTGATCGATTTCGGTGAACCACGCTCACCTTCCTCAGACCTGGTGAAGCGTGGTCTTCCTCACCTTCCTCAGGTCTGAGGAAGGTGAGCGTGGTTCACCGAAATCTATCACCATAGTATTTGTGCATTTTGTACTTGTATTGTAATATATTTGTGCATTTTGTGCTTGTATTGTAATAGATTTGTGTTGTGTGACGTTTACTTGTACTGTATATATTAATTAAGATATATTTTCTATAAGTTGTTTTGATTATGTGTTCCTAGGGAAAACAAACATTGTATTACTATGGTATTATGATGTACGGTATGTTACTGAAATAAAGCTACTAAGTTAATTCTTTATAAATTATTTAATTACTACAGGATATGACAATGACAAAGTTTTCAATGTAACTTGACCCTTTCTTGTTCGGAGGGTGCCTTGAAAATAATTGGTTCAACTATCATTTTTCTTTTTTTAAACTTAGCAATGTTACTTATCGACTTGGCATGAGGATCAATTTTATATTCTGACCATTTAAACAAATGACTTTTTCAGTTAGAGAAGTTAATGGGAATCTGAAAATTACGTCATTTTTGGTCATATGATTTCGGGTTGCCGAGGATTAGCAGATTTCTGTATAAAAACGCCAATTTCAAGAGTTAGACTTTTGTATTTACACCATTGAGTTGCATTTACATTATATTAAAACCCCTTAAAAACTTTCCACTAAGAGCAAACCACTCTATATATATCCATAACATAATTATAATAATTTTGTGGTTGAAATTGCAAGTTCACAAACAATGTCAGTGTCAGAAGTTTAAAGTCCAGTTTGATCCTTAGTTTACTCTGTTTGGTTATTCTTCCATTGTGTAGAATAGATTTTGCAACATATACAACTTCATCTCCTTTTTGAATGTCATCACACTATATCTATATCTCTTTAGGCCTTCGGGCATATGGTTCCTTACAGCTTGCATCCGTTCCTATTCACCACCTTGAAAGGGGAGTAGCAGAGTCGGTTCCACAAATTTAAACCCATGTAAAGTAAGAGGGCTTCGATGCGCAGGAAGATGGATGTCTTTCGCTCGCATGGTGCTATATTATTCTATTAAATAATGAAATAGAATAAAAACTGTAAATTTTTATCTTTTATTGCCATAAGTAACAAAAGTTCAAAAAAAGTTGGACACTGACTTAGAGTACTCATGTGACCATCATAATCACTGTCAATAAAAAGGTTTTATTTGATTTTTTAAAACTGCTTTTGCCTCGTTACTTTCTTGTTATAATAAAACACTCAACATATTGTTTAAAATAGATTTTTTCCGAATTAAAATGGATGTTACACGTCTGGTCATTGTTTGATAATGAGCACTCGATGAGGAGGACTATAGGTGTGAGGAGGAGAGGAGCAGACAAACATACTGAACGTTAAAGAACTGGGTAGAGTAGTGTTTAACAGATCAGTTGAGAAGTGGAGGGGGTTGAGGGGAAGTGAAGTACAGTAGAAACCCTATTTTCCGTCCGGGGTCTGGACCACGGCCTTGACGGATTGGGGAATAGACGGATTATAGAGAATTCACCCAAACACACTTATATCGCTGGAAACTTATTATATATATATTATATATTATACAGGTCATAACTACCCTTTTATTACAGTAGGCCTAGTTTTAATGTAAAACATAAGCTTGTTCATTATGTAATGAGCACAAAAATTAATTATCAACATTCTTAAAATTAAACTGCAGTACAGAGTAACATATTAAAGCCTAGTTCCCACGGATAGTGTTTTCGCATACATCAGGCGGCCCGATGTCGGTACACGGATAGCGTGTCGCCTGTGTATCATCAGACAGGACTGTTCCAACGAGCCGTGACCTGTGTAGCCGTCGCGGCTTAAAACTTCATCTCCAACCACAGGCCTTTATAGTGCCGCCTCTTTCTCCATGTTCAGGCAGCCCCGGACGGCCTGTCCATACGTCAGGCGTACTCAGGTGAGCTGTTCCAACGACCTGTTATCTGTTAGACGGCAGATGAGGCCTTATGGATGGCAGGCCGTTGGAACTAGGTTTATGTGGGCTAAACGGCTGGAGGGGGAATTGTCGTCTTCCAGACGGATAAGTCATACGGCAACTGTCATATCGTGGCGCGACGAACCCAGGCACTGACGGATAACAGATCCTGGCGGAAAATAGTGTGACGGACAATCTGGTTTTCACTGTACTGAGTTACTTGCCCTGCAGAGTGCACCCACCACCCAAAACCCTTTCTGTTTCCTTTTCGATCACGCACTAGTGACGTCTGCAGCATTACTGTGAAATGAAATAATCATAACCAAACTATGGCAATATAATAAGTGCATGATTAAATGTTCATAATTTTTGTATAAATAATAAAATTACACTAACCAGAAGATTATTGGTTTGTTATGTCATCTGCTTGATTATTTATACTATTTACAATGTTCTTTTGATAATCTCTTCAATCTGAAAAAAGGTAAAATCTAGAGTAAATTGATGTAATAAGAAAATAATTAACAATAAATAAATGCTTTAAATTGGAATACTTGGTTTTTTAAATTAGTAAGTAACTCCATAACACTGCATAGTCAAAATTGTAATAAAGGACTATTACATTCATATAATTATTCTATTCTGGTATAAAGGTTCTAGGCCTATTTTATTTCTAAACTGCTATTTTATAATTGATTGACCTTATGAGACCTAATAAGTGTAAATTAAATTATTATCAGACAGTATAGTACCTCATTTGCTCTGTTCTGGATCCAACAGCATATCCAGAGCAACTGCGTATCTTTCTTGTATTTGCAGTTTTTCAGACTTATACATTTTATTTGGTCTCTGTTTTCTGTTTTTGAAAAACTGCCTTTGTTGGATTATTTTCTTCTGTATTTAGGCAGTTGGTTCCTTAAAAATTAAACAGTGTTTTACAGAATATTCTGTGGCAGGGCCGGAACAAAGGGGGGGCAGAGGGGGCGGTTGCCCCGGGCGGCAGGGTTGAGGGGCGGCAAATTCTGGTTGCAGAAAATTTGTTTAATACAGTTTGTAAAAGTGTTTAATGAGCCAAACGTCATAAAGGAACGTCAATTAAGTAATTTCAAAACTGCATAACGTAATAAACAAACAATAATTTTACAATAGCAATCAATATAATAATTGCAACGGAGTAGAAAACACTGAGAGCCCTAATAGCATAGTTAGCAGCACAGCAAAGTTTGTTTACAATTTCAGCTGATCGCCATCCCAGTCAAGGCTCCATGCCGCCCTGCCTCACTGCCGTGCCGCCCCCCCCCCCCTACATAGGAACCGCTCCCCCTTCCACACCACTCGCTATCAGCGCACAGGTTCACGCTTGAAAAGTTCACGTTGTGACTTGTACTGTTTATATCAAAACTACTGCGTACTGCGTCTTTTGTTGCGTTGCGTAGTGCAACTACTGTGTTCCGTGTTTTCTGCTGTCGTCTAGTTTTTTTCCTTCTACATGCTTAATTATCATCTGTTATCGCACTGGTAATAATGTAATGTTTACTTCTTTTTACTGTTGCCTTGTTGTTTAATATAACATGGATGGTCGAAAAAGGCTTAGTGGAGCACAGTACAAAAAAATCAGCTAAAGAAAAGAAGAAGAGGCAAGACGATGTATTATCAAAGACACGGAAAATTGACCTGTTTTATAAAAACACTGCAACTGCAAAAAATGGTAAGTATAACAAACTCAAAACTCATTGTAATGTTCAATGGTTCTGTTGTTTACATTAAAGGGTACAGTTTTTAGTCTTTTATATAAATAATACTCTTACTCTGGTAACTTTGTAACATAACATAACCAGTAGTTTATACAATATAATGGTGAAAAAAATGTAAACTTAATTATTATAAATTTTTGTTTGATATAAATGTTTCATTTTTGATATTATTAACACATATAAACTATTTTATGTTAAATAAATTTCAAAAACTAAAACTGCAATAATTAAATTTTTTCTTTAAAATTTTAAAACTTAAATTTAGTTTGATTATTTTTCTTAGAAAAAAATATAAAACACTTTTGTTAGTCTCTCTGAGAACACAACAATGGCTGAAATCATTGACCTATTTGATTTTATAAAATTTGGCTCACATGTACTTGGATCTAAGATCGTATATAATTTTATTTTATGGTAAAACTTGGTGATTTAGTTTTAAAATAATTTGGTTTAGTTTTATAATATGAGTTTGAACAAATAAGCAAGTACCAGCTGATTTACAATAAATGGTTTGTTACAAAATGCGGGGTTGGCTATACACTTTCGGTTTATATGGACAATTTTGACTTAGTTTAGCCACTAGTCGCCATTTTCTATTTTTCACAGAAAACTTTTTATTTTTGTTTTGAAATCCTTCAACGTATGAAATTGAAATTGGGTATACAGGTTAAGATAATAAAAGTAAAATCAGGAAAAAATATCATTGTTTTTCTTTCTTTAAAAACAAAATGGCAGCCATTAGAAATCTTTTAATACAAATATCATTGAAACAGATAGTTTCAAAGAAAATCTATTTATTTTGTTTTAACCTTTTACTATACTCCCTCTAGCCGCTCATTTTCAGCGTAACTCTAAACTCTGATATTTTTTAGCACAAATGACGTGAATTATATTTGTTTGCGTTTTTTACAGATGATAATGAACCCTCGTTTGGGCCCAGTACTACAAATGCTACTGTCGCCGCTTCTGAGTCCAGTTCAGTTGATGAAGAAAAGTTAAATCATGAAGATGGAATGTCACCGTCACCTTCACTTCCTGATCCTGAGACATCTAACTCTAACTCTGGTCATAATCAAGACTCGTCCCCGTCGGCTTCTAAAACTACATGTGAGTTTGATTTTAATTTCAACGACCCTGGCTCCTGGCCAGAAACAATTTCTGACTCTCAAAGGTGCTATATTGTAAAAATGAGAGCGGAAAATGAATACGAACCTGACCTTTCTAAAAGCTTACGAGAAGGCCGAACCCTGACAAAAGGCTGGTTTACAAGAAAGTTAGGAAATGGAACTAAAGTTAAAAGGTCGTGGTTAGGTTACAGTGAGACTCATAATGCTTTATACTGTATTCCATGTAGGTTGTTTTCTAATACAATACCATTAACAGAAGCTAAGTTATCTTCCCTTTGCAAAAAATGAAGGATTTGTTTCATGGAAGAAACTAAGTGACAAAATACCTGATCATGACACTGCACCATACCATCAAAACTGCTTTGGCCAATGGAGGGCTCTAGAGGCTACTCTTTTACCAGGGAATGGGGGTATTGACAAAAAATTGCAAGACCAAATAAACAAAGAAATATCTCATTGGAAATTTGTCTTGCACAGCATAGTTGATGCTATCTTGTTCCTAGCTAAACAAGGCAAATCTTTTAGAGGAACACATGAAACTAAAGATTTTGGTGCTCCAGATAGTGGATCTTTTTTAAACACCATTGACCTTATTTCGAGGTACAATGTGCATCTTTGTCAACATATTGAGCGACATAAGAAAGGTCAGGTTTCCTACTTTTTACATCAAATACAGGATGAATTTCTAAATATTATAGCAACCGAAATCAGAACAGATATCGTCAAGGACATTAACAATGCAAAGTATTATTCATTGATATTTGACTGCACTCCTGATATCAGTCACAATGAACAAATGACTGAAATCCTTCGATATGTCAAACCAAACAGCTCAGAGGTTGAAGAAAGTTTTTTGAATTTTTTAACAGTAAGCAACAAAACAGGCGAAGGACTTACACAAGAAATTCTTGAAAAAGTTGAAAAAGATGGGCTTGATATAAAACATTGTAGAGGACAGTCCTATGATAATGGAGCCAACATGGCTGGGAAGTACAAAGGGGTACAGGCTAGAATTCTAGAGAAAAATGAACTAGCCAATTTCGTGCCCTGTGTAGCCCATTCGTTGAATCTGCATGCAGCAGACGCTTCAGTTGAAGCATAAAGCTTTTTTCGAACTTTGGGGAGTTTGTATAATTTTTTTGTTGCTTCCACTTCGCGATGAGAAATTCTAATGAAGCATGTACCGACAACTCTAAAATCACAAAGCAAAACAAGATGGTCTGCGAGAATCGAGGCTGTTGAAGCTGTGTACAAATACTTTGGCAAAGTCATAGAGGCACTAGAAGAAATCCTAGATCACCCTTTCTCATCATCTGACTCAAAATCAGAATCTAAATCTTTGCTTAACAAGTTGAAAACTTTTGAATTTATTGTTTTGTGTTGTTTTTGGTATTCACAACTGAAAAAGATTGATGGTGTTAATAAGTTTCTACAAAGAGAAGACTTAACAGTTGACCAGGCTTCCAGAAACATTCTAGGACTTTGTCAGTTTCTGAAAACTTCACGAGAGTATTCACCGTCTAAAGCACTTTCTGAAGCAAAGTTGATTGCACAAATGAATGATATATCTCCAGAATTCACAGAAAAAAGGAAGAGGAAAAGGAAAACAATGTATGACGAACTTTGTGAAGATGAAGCTGTAACCCGCACCCCTGAAGAGCTGTTCATTGCATCCATGCTGCAAATTTCTGATAGGTTGATCATGGAAATGAGCACCAGATTTAAATCATTAGAGAATATCAATGATAAGTTCGGGTTTTTGAATGGCGGCCAAATTAATGAAATGACCTTAGATGACTTAAAGCTCAAAGCTGGTGAGTTGGCAGATACGTATAAGGAAGACTTGAACAAAAAGGAGTTGATACTGTATTTGAAATCGAAAGTTTTAAAGGCTTTGCATTAGGAGTAGATAATAATTGGAAAACGTCTAGTGCTTCCACTACACTAGAACTCATTTTAAAGAACAAGCTAGAAGAAATGTACCCGAATATTACAACAGGACTTAAAATATTCCTCACACTACCAGTATCAGTTGCTACCGGAGAAAGGAGTTTCAGCAAGCTCAAGAAGGTCAAAAATCGCCTAAGAAGTTCTATGTCCCAACAAAGACTCACTGATCTTAGCATTATTACCATCGAACACAAGCGAGCCTCAAACATTAGCTTTCATAAAGTGATCAAAGAATTTGCGTCCAAAAAGAGTCGTAAAGTAATCATTAGAGATTAAGTTGTGACGCATCTAAAGTCTATACTACTACTACCTACATACCATTGTTATTTATAGTGTGAATATTTGTATAAATTATAATACTTTATAAAAACTATGTCAACTTTTCTTAATTTATTTGTTTACCTATTCCATTTTTGTTTAATTTGTGAGGGATTTTTTGTTGTGGGTGAAGGGGGGGGAGGGGCGGCAAATTTTAGTTTGCCCCCCCTCAAAAATTGTCTAGATCCGGCCCTGTTCTGTGGTTTAGTTGTAGATCTTCAGAATCTAGAACTACAGTTAAAAATTAGTTGATGAAAATTTTACATTGTATTCTGATTAACTGTACAAGTAAACTTGACTTAATTTAACAAATTTAAATAAAAAAGAACAACAAATTCTCTTTTGTTAAAATATTATTATTAGTAACAGATTTCGATAAGTAACTGAGACCACATTTAAGTTAATATGTTAAATGGGTTGGGAAGTTGTCCATTAACAAATGCTTGAGTATTCTGGTATGAAAATGCTGCTAGTGTAGAAAGACAGGAAAAAAGAGGGAAATGAAAATATATACAATAAAGCTTACAAAAATAAAAAAAAAATTGGGTGTGCGTCGGACCACACGGTGGAAGTTATACTTCTTTGGCCATTCTCATACACCCACTCACGCACACAAACAGACAGGATATATAAATGAAATATAAGACATTTTTCAATATTATTCAATATATTTATCTTCAATATATTATACGTGACTTCATTATTATATTATACACCTATATTATCATTATCAGTAATTTCTTCGATTAACCGATCGATTAATCGATAGTTCTTAAAAATTTGTTCTTACTTTTCAGCGTGACGCGGTTTCTCGACCAACATCCCATCCCAAAGTGTCTAACGGGCGCAAAGAAGTATAACTTCAACAAGTACAATTTTTTACCAGGGAACATGTCTATATAAATAAGTAAATCGAAAATGTTTGTTTTTATAGATATGTTATTTGTATTGTCAATCAGGTTGACTCATGATGACATTATTATTGCCATGAAGCAAAATAACAAGATTTACATTGAATCATAAGGCTTTACATGAAGCCTATAGATTTACATTTAATATTTCATTATTTATTTCTAAAATTAATAAAATGTTTAAGATTTAACAATAAAATAACATGATTGCACTAACAATGGTAAATGTTTACAATAAACTAACAATAATTTCAAGTCTCCCATTAAAAAACAAACTTTATGCTATGTCAAAATATATTAGCCATATATCTTCAACTAAGGGCACTTGCATTATTAGACATGAAAATTAAGTGTGCATGCTGAATGATCAAGAAATTGCAATTCTCACCTACAAAACAGGAGCCTCAACTGTTGTCTCATTTTTGTCATCTCATTATTTACATATTCCATTTGTTTAGTAGTAACTATTCTAAGTAATTCTTCCAAGTTTGTACCACACTTAATCTTTAATTCTTCTAATTGCTCAACTTTTTTAACTTTGTTGGCATCTTTTATAAACTCATGCAAAATATCTTTATGAGTTGATGTGTTGACTGTTGGAAATGAATTAATTTCTGATATATCAGCTTCCATTATTAGATGTTTTGCCACAGCATGAATGTGCTTGCACATATTATTCCTAAGAATTTTCTAAACATGAACAAACATACTCATGGAAGGATGACTAACAATGAAAAAATTGCAGTTGGCAGAACTTGCATTTTTTAAATTTTTTTAACAATATAAAATCTGTTTGGATGGATGATAATACTTGCCACTGTCTTATCTTTTACAATATGCTCACTTATAAAGGGAAAACTTCTTCTGTGGGCAGTTCGCAAATTACTTAATTTTATAAATTGTAACTAGTTTACCTCTGGCCATTTTAATTATGATATCAAACAGTTTGTTCCTTAATAGTGTTAAAATGGCACATAGTGTTTTATCATGGCCGTCTCTAGTAGAAGGCCGCGGCGAGGAGAATTGGCAACGCCGCACTGGTGGGCTAGTGCCGCCCGCCATTCCGCTGTAGCCGCATGGTGAACAGTGCACGCGCGCTTGTTTTTGCTCTGTCTTTGATCCAAAACTTAATAATTATTTAGTCAACTGTAACTGAAGTAGCTGACGAGGATTCCAAAGTCTTGTATAGTGCCGATTTGTAATTCAAACTACCGTTCAGTGCTTAAAACAGAGGGTCATGTGACTGTGTTTAGATTTCCCAAGGACCCAGAGTTAAGAGACCAGTGGACGCGAGCCATACCACGTGCCGAATGGCAACCCATAAAACACTCTTGTGTCTGCATAAAATGTCTTTCATGAATCTACACTAGCTGCTCTACAGAAATATGATTTCAAAGGTACCGCTCTGTTTTTAAAAATAATTCTTATGTGGTGGACCATTGTTAATGTTAGGCGGCCTCTAACTAACGTTTTTAAACGTAACCTCCTTCAGAAGCCTTTTACAAACGTAATGGATAAACGGTTAATATTTTTTCAAGGTTTTCTCAATTGGCTGTCAACCTGGAAAACACAAGATAAAAAAAATCCTACCAGACAATGCCTGACAGATGAAACATACGATGCTCTTTATCAAACTACTTACGTGATGCGGGAAATGATTATTTATTTAATTAATAATGTTAAGCCTTCCTATGTATTAACTGGAAAATTTCAGACGGATCAACTAGAATCTCGGTTTGGTCAATACCGACAGTTAACAGGCGGAAACTACACTATTTCCGTAACTCAGGTGCTGGAAGCTGAAAAGAAAATCAGATTAAAGAGTGTACTTGGTCTCCATTCAGCTAGGTACGGGGAAATTAAATTTTGTAAGGAAACGATAATATCCTCTTTAGATTCTGAAGTAAATCTGCCAGTTAAAAATAAAACACCACCAAGCAAAGTTGTTCTTGAGGATATATTTTATGAAGTATTAGATGAACCGTATGTAGAGAACATCCAGTTTGATGAATCAGGTTTCATTTATGCTTGTGGGTATATAGCTTTTAAGCAATGTTCAAAACTAACATGTGAAGAGTGTTTGAATTTACTAAGAACGAGTGAAAATTCAAATAACAAGTATTTTAATGATATAAACAGGGGTGGTCTATCTGTGCCTTCTGATTTTATAATATCTGTGTGCAAACATGTAGCCGGCATTATGCAAGTTCTAGTTTCAGACGAATATGAAAAGCACTTTTTAAAATGCAACAACCAACGAATTGTTGTCCAACAATTAAGTTTATTGGCAGTTTCCTATGACATTGATTTAAAGGAAACATCTGAAAATATTTGTGTTTGTGGGGTAAAGGTAAAAGATATATTAACAAATATTGTACTCACTATGAGTAACATTTTACTAAACAACTACACAAAGGTAAGAAACGCACACACACGTTGTCATACCAATCAAAGAAAAATTGTCATTCTCTCTTAGTTTATAAGGTTTTGTTGTTACAATAGGTTTACTGAGGTAATTGTTTATAAATAAGCCCAAGTGTTCTCACCGTATTCAATGGTTTTAATAAAGTATATTTACTCGTAAATGCGTTATTATTAATTACCTTACTTTATGCTGTATAGATTTCAATGAAATATACACATGTTAAAAATAATTAAATTGCTTTTTCATTACAATAAGTGCGAATCACAGAACGGCGCGTAAACAGCCACTAACACTCACTAGACAATAGCCCCCCAGCCGGCCAGCAATGCAGCGTTGCCACATCTAATGCCGCGGCCTTCTACTAGAGACGGCCATGGTTTTATCCAGCCGACGAACTGATTTTCCCTTTAAATAACAGTATTTAAGGAGTCTATTAAAATGTTCTAAAGCCATGTTAGTATTAATGCCTGCATTGATTCTGTAGCAATAAGCCCAAGTTGTGTGTACCTATTATTGTAGTAAGTTTCCAAATATTTTTAAAAAACCATCTAATTCTGTATCATTTTGGAACTTTTCAATTGTTTTTTTCCAATAGATTGTGGAATGTTAGTACATCGATTTCATACAAGGTCTTTAAGATCTTGTAGACTTCATCATGTTTAGTTTAATTTTTTATTTTGGAAAGTATGTTGCCAGGTGCAAAATATTCTCATTTTGGCAGATCCCATTGTCTGAGATCTCGTAGTTAATGTCATAATTAATTCATTACAACTTTATTCATTAAACCCGTTTCATGTTATATGCAGCTTACATGTCGACTTTCTACCACTGACACAATAAATTGTAATAATTAATCAATTACATACTAATTTAATTTTAACTTCCTATGTAAACAATACAAAAATAGAACACTATCATCAACAGATGCAGACGACGCAGGTACGTCTGCAACATTAGGCAGAATTCAGGACCAATCGGGACGGTGGGCTCGTTTTCCCTGCCACGCCCCTCACTTCTAGTCCTAATCTGTTAAACACCTCTCTACCCAATTTTCTAGCGTTCAGTAACAATCACATTGTTTCTATTTAAGGGATTTTTATATCTGTTAAGGGATATTTTAACCTGCGAGCGATGAAAAAGGGATTGAGGGGTAATTAGGGATAATTCAGGCGACAAAGCGCCAAACGGCGACCTGCGTGGTAAAAGTCCAGCGGTTAGGGGGAGGTAGAGCTCCTAAATTCAAACTATGGATGACTCACATCTAATACTAAACATCAATATTAAGACGTTTTATTAAAACTTTATTGAATCAAACAGACACATTGTTTTGTCTTATTAAATAATTATTATAAGTAATGTAGCCATGTGAATTACAATAATGTTTTCTTGTATACTAGAGATCAAATACAGAATAAATCTAATCCCAACACTTCCAGTGATTTTAAGAATAGCGTGAGAATAAAAGTTCCAGTTTACTTTTGGGGTCGTCCGGTAAACATTTACATATTTAGATCAGGCCTTTTCCTTAATGAACTCTCTTAGTCATACTGACATCAGTCATTCTTTACTCATATTTTATCTTATTCAAAACCTGTGCTATAGTAAATTGAAAATAGTGTTGAGTGTTCGTTGATATGCCTTAGTGTTGGTCTGCTTTATTGCCGCAACATCCTCATTTAATATTTATTATTAGAATGTAATTAAACAAAATATTCTATAATTTTTTTACATAAATAATCTACCATTTATTTATATATTTTCAAATGAATTTTAAGTTTACTAGATTAAAAACTGAACAATGGAATCAGAAACAAATGGTTATTTAACATATGAGGAGAAAATGGCAAGAAAAAAACCATAAAGTAATGTATAAATAAAGGCTTATTGGAATTAGGTGAATTTAAAAATTGGCTCAATATTGCCAAATAGGATGGGACATCTGAAAAATGTTCAGTTTTTTCTGTAATACAATAATAAAAGGAGGAGAATCCGAAATAAAAAGACATGGTAACACAAAAACTCATATTAAATATCTTCTAGCCAAAAATCAACAGCCAAGTATTAAAGTTTTAGTTCCACATACAGAACTGTTCAAACAGTTAGAAGCAGGATTGTGTTCCTTTATTATTGAAAATAACTTGCCTCTGTCCTTACTTACTTACTTACTCCCACGTCGTCCCGAGTTGACCACACTGCGGCATGGGACCAGTCAATATGATTTGAAAAAGGTTAGGTTAGGTAGGCAGGTATTCGATAATAGCACTACTCGATTAAGAACTTTTGAGCTCATGTTTAAATTTTTTAAAGTCAACAATATCGGCCAGTCCATGTGGTAATTGGGAGAGCAGCTTGAGGCCAACATACTCAGGTTTACTTTCAAACAATTTTAATTTATGAGAAATGGGAGGATTGAAATTTTTATTTCTAGTGTTGTAGGCATGCTGATGGGCCTTTACTAGGTGTTGGTCTTTAACATGTGAAATAACTTAAAAAATATAAGTAGAGGGTACTGTTAATAAGCCCAGTTCCTTAAAATGAGATACACAAGATTCAGCAGGTTTAAGTTTTAAATATACATTGTACAGCTCTTTTTTGAAGAGCAAATATCTATATATTTAATTTAGTAAGGTGAATTGGTTGCGTCACAATTCCAAGCGCTACACTCCACCTACGGCCGTTGGAAATGGCTGATTTTAAAACTTTGGTATTGTAGATGCTGGGAAAAATCAAAGTTTTGCAAATCGCCTTTAGGGTTCCACCCCATTGGCCTTCAAAATTCCCAAGTTAATCTTATTGTACCATCAATACCACTGTACGTGTATGGGTGGGCGGGTGGGTTAGTTTGAACACAAGTAGTTTGTTTGTCCCTTTGGGGTTCATTTTTTAGCTCGGAGGATTTAGGTGATTTCCCCTTAGTGATACAAGATGGGAAAGTCAGATTGATGCACTCTGCTAAAATTTGTGTCATATACCTACATGGTGCTTTAATAGATATAACAGATTAATTTGATTTTTCCAACTGGCACTGTAGGCTTTGCAGAAACTATAGCAGAATATAAGTTTTTAAAACACAGTATACCTTTATAAATTGATCTCACTATTAAAGAAATTCTGTCAAATTAGTCGTGAAGAGGGTTTTTAACTTTTGTTTTGATTTATTGTGTCCAGCTGTCAATAAGATAAATTAAATGTTCCAGCTGTTAATATTTTATACTCTAGTTAACAAGGTAAAACGCCAAACCTTCAAGAAGCTGGTGTTTACTTGAACAAACCTTGAATTTAGTAGAGTAAATTCCCCAGGCGTAATTAAAATTATTTATTGAAAATACAGTCGTCCAAAACAACGAAATAAACAATCCTTACACAAAAAATAAACTGTACAGAGAAGTTTTAACAATACAATAATACCTGATTAATCTGTATATGATAATGAGTTTTACAAAACTATCAATAATTAAATGTTGTATATTAAATATTTAACAGCACCATTTAATTTTATTTATACAGTATAGGGACTTTTTACCCAACAAGCCACTAGTTCTGTTTAAGTTATTATTAATAGATAATCCCCAAAGTACTATTGAGTACCTTATCAAGCCAAAATAAACTAGTTTCGACAAAGCAATGTTGTTCAGAGAAGAAATGTTTCTCAAAACAAAGATGTTGGCAGATAGTTGGTTTGCCAATTTATTAACGTGACCATTCCACCTGAGACCACCACCCAGCCTCACCTCCAAGTAATTAATAAACGGCGATTCTTCAATGACATTGTCATCAAGTACAACAGAGGGAAAATGTGAGCCTAGTCTAGTGAAAGTGTTTCTTTTTTGATCGGTCATAAAATAAAGAAATTTGGTTTTATACGTATTGATGTGAAGATTGATATTCAAGAAGTATTTTGAAATGGCATTAAGATTGAAGAAGGTTTCTTGTTCCAAGCTATTACAATTTTTATGGAAGGTGAAAACAGAGGTATCATCTGCAAATATAGTAAGGAGTTTACTTGGAAGGCAGTCAGATAGTCATTTATGTACTAAATGAATAAAGTGGGTCCAAGAATGGATCCCTGCGGAACACCAAAGGTAACTGTTTCAGGTTTTGAGTAGGAAGATTTTCTGACTCTGTTTTCATAAAAAAGTCTTTTTAGTTACATGAGATCTCTCAGAAAGATATGACTGAATCCAACTTAAAGCTTTGCCTTTGATGCCAATTCACGCTAACTTATCTAAAAGAACTGAGTGTCCTACGCAATCAAACGCCCTGGGCAAGTCGATGAAACAACCAATGGCCGTCTCATCACCGTCCAAGGAGTCGATGCAAGAGTTAATTAAGCTGATAAGTGAGCTTGGTAGACTTTTGTTTTTGGTAGCCAAACTGAGACTACATATGATTTTTTCTATGACTATATTAAATAGTAAGGAAGAGAGTGCATCTCCTTGTCTTAACCATGAATTAATATTAAAACTCTTAAGAGTATTCATTTTCTATTTTAACTTTTGCTTTGGTCTTTACTGAGCACATTCTTGTTAGGTTTATTAGTTTTTCGGAAATATGGTATTTTCTCATTAGATCCCACATTTTTGGTCTACCAATACTGTCATGTGATTTTGCAAAGTATATGAACAGTTTGTGTAGATGCTTGTCATACTCTCATTAATTGGATGTTACTTCTTTTAAAATGAATGTTTGGTCTGTAGTTGGTCTTTGACCAGGTGTTCTGCTACAATGTCTACAACAAGTTCTTCTATCTTTTCAGTATTAGTTTAGAGAAGATTTTGTAACTCATGCTTAGCAAAGAAATTCTTATGTAGTTCTTACAGTCACGCTCGTCCCCTTTCTTGTGTATAGGGATAGTCATAGCTTCTTGCCAAATATCTACTAAAACCACAGTATAAAACACCCAGTAGCGACACTCCCATTGCAGTGATGTGGTAAACTTCAACCAGGCAAACTAAAAGCAACAAACGGATTGTACCCATATTGTAATCAGAAAATAAGCAAAGTACTTCAGAGTTCAGATAAATTTTTTCAGTCTTTATTGATGAGTGCACTGACATTGCAAACAAGACTTAGCTACAAATTGTTGTCTCATTTTACAACCTTGACGACCACGGTACTAAATTTGATGTTATGGATGTCGTTAAGCTAGCTGATCGATTCTTTTGTAATGGGCATCTTCAATTCAATAATGAAGTCACTGAATGAAAAAAGGCCCTTTTCATAATTGGGTAGGTTTTTGTTCAGATACAAGATCAGTACGGTAATGATAGGACCTCATAATTCTATAGTACGATTAATAAGGAAAAACTGCCCCCAAGTAATAGTTGTATAATGCTATTGCTCCCCAATCAATCTTAAAAATTTTAATTTAATCCACCCATGTTAATGCCGCCCTCGCCATCAGTTCGTCTTCACTCAGGTGACTGAGGCTGATGTGCTTGATGCTGTGATGAGGATGACTGGCAACGCAGTCGGTACTGATAAAATCCCTATTAAAATTCTCAAGCTTTTACTTCCAGCAATACTGACTGTGATTACAGCTATTTTCAATAAATCTTTAACCACATCTACTTTTCCGTCTGAGTGGAAATCTGCTATTGTGCGCCCTCTACAAAAAGTTTCGTCACCTCAAGTTGCATCAGATTTCAGACCCATCAGTATCTTGCCAGCGTTGTCAAAATGCCTCGAAAGGTTAGTCCACCGTCAGATGTCATCGTTTATGGAGAGTGCTGGATTATTGTCCAATTTCCAATCTGGATTCCGTTCAAGATTCAGTACTTCCACTGCCCTTCTTAAAATTACTGACGATGTCCGCTCTGCTATTGATAAGTCCCTACTTACCATCTTGACTCTATTTGATTTCTCTAAAGCTTTCGACTGCGTTTACTATCCCCTTCTTTATATAAAAATGCTCTCTGGTGGTTTTTCTGATGGTTGTATTGAATGGGTCAGGTCGTACTTGACGGACCGTCGGCAGTATGTAAAGGCAGACAACAGAAAATCTGACTGGGAACTGGTGACTAGAGGTGTGCCCCAGGGTTCTGTGCTTGGGCCACTCTTATTCTTACTCTACATTAACGATGTCACTACTGTTATCAATTTCTGCAAATTTCACTTATACGCTGACGACCTACAAATATATACTCACTTCACTCTGAAAGACTTGCCTACTGCCGTAACTAACATTAACTGTGATACCCAGTCTATCACAAATTGGGCTGTCAAGCATGGCTTAAAGCTCAATGAGGCCAAAACCCAAACAATATTGTTGGGCTCTACTAGACTCACTTCTAACATTGACCTGACAAATATACCAAAACTCAAACTTAACAATACAGAATTACCTTTTTGTGACAAAGTTAAAAACCTAGGACTTATTATGAATAAAAATTTGAACTGGACTGATCAAGTAGCTGTAATGTGTAATAGAGTTTTTGCTGCTATACACACTTTGAAAAGATGTGCCATGTTTTTCCCTCTCAATGTCAAGGTGTTGTTAGTAAAGACTCTAGTTTTCACTCACTTTAACTACTGTGATACTGTAATCAATGACATGTCTGTTGAGCTCGCGGAAAGATTACAGCATGCCCAAAACTACTGTATCAGATTTATTTTCAACCTGAGGCGAAGGGATCATGTTACTCCATTTTTCTACCAATTATCTATCTTAAAGTTAAACAATCTTCGACAATTCCATATCCTGATATTGTTGCACAGTATTCTTCAAAACCAAATTCCTAATTATCTGTCAGAGCAGTTTGTTTATCTGTCACAAGTTGGTGTGCATAGAACAAGACGTAGTGAGTCAATGTTAGCTAATCCAGTTCGTCGCACCACCACTTTCAACAAATCATTTATTGTCTCCGCGTGCAGGCTCTGGAATGCTCTGCCTGATAATATCAGATCCATCGATAAGCGCACTGTTTGGGGCGGAGGTGAGGTGCTATCTGCTGCGGGCCTAGCGGGAGTAGTGGTTGGTGTCGCTGTGGCTTGGTGGTGGCGGTAATGAGTGATTGTGCCGAATGAATGTAGTTTTGAATAAATGTTATGAATAACAGTAGTTTTGTTTGAGATAGTAGAAATATTTTTAAGTTTAAATATAATGTTTCACATTTTTTGACTTTATATGTTTTACTTAGTACATTGCAATTTCTATTTTGTATTTCCTTGTAAATTGTTATTTATATTTGAAAATATCTTGTTATGTATGATGAGGTTAAGTGGTAGAGAGGGCTTTGCAGCCCTAACTTCGCCTTTTGAATATAAATAAAGACGTTTTTCATTTCATTTCATTAATGAACAATAATTAATTATTTTTTAGTTTAGAAAATAATAATGTCCATTTTCAAGAATTTTTACTCGAATCAAATAATTGTTATTGTCAATGTCTTATACTCTTGTTTAATATTATATCCATTATCAATTAGTTTTGGTCATTATTCATAAAAAAGCTATTTAAATAAGCTTTTATTTGAAGAGAGGTGACTTATTGAAGGTGGGGATTTTTTCACTACATGGATAACTAGGGATTTTTTGCCTCCAGGGAGGGGTAATTTGTATCTCTTAATGGAAACACTGGACAAACATCCAGTCTAAATAAAAATAGGTTTGTACTGTACGGTCAGCGTTAGCATTGAGGTTAATTTACCTTGAGCCGGTAAGGTGAGAAATATTTTTATTTATTTTATTTTTACAATAAGGACCAGTTATAACATTCTTACATATGAGACGCCGACACAACGTTGTTGGTATTTCAAGGCGAATATGAATGATTATGTGAGTGTGGATGATTGTAGTCTGGTTACTAACTGAGTTCAACTGTTCCTCAGAAAGGGCAATTTATTAATAGCCCAACAGCCAGGGCAAGTAAGGGACCTACAGCTTTACGTGGAATCCGAACCACGTAGTATTGATGTGATTTTCAGCTAATGACAATCCTAATACTCAGTTATCTCCCCCACACAACATCATATAATGATTACCACCCAACATGGACACCTCAGACTTCTCTGGTAGTGTCCACACTGATTCTGGTAGTGTCCACGCTGATAGCAACCATTGAGCGGACGCCATGTTGGTATTAAGAGGACCGATCATCCAACCTATCGCCTACAATCTCCCAAACACTTTCCCCAAGTAGCTGGGCTACAGCACTGCGCCACCAGTGCCGTCAATCAATAAATTACCTACTCATGTCTTACATTAATGCCTTGCTGTTAACTTATATGTTCTAATAATCTGATCTAATTTTATTTGGTTTAACCCTCTAAGTGATAACGACACGGTCCGTGTCGTTATTACGCCCGTGTGTAGTGATAACGACACGGAGCGTGTCGTTTCATAAACGCGCCCTACCATCACTATTTATAGTCCGATCCGGTTATTTTTTATACTAAACTAAAGCAGAATAGTTATATTTATCATTCCTCTATGCCTTTTCATTTTCGTAATGTTCGGAAAATATGGAAAGGAAAATTTATTTACATGAAGTCACATTTTTCTACATTTTCTGACTTTACCATTTTTTGTTTTGTCGTGCTATAATAATCACTTTTTTGTACATAAGAGCTATTGTTATATCATTCTTTTCAGTATGAAATTTGAAATCTTTTGTATATCTTGGAATTTCTATAATAACCTATTATAAAAAACTGTGGGAGCTCAAAAATGAAAAAAAAATTAGGAAAAAATGTTTTATAATACTTACACGGTGATATCTTCAAAAAAAGTTAAGGTAAGTTTTTATTTTATTTTTGCATCTTATATAGAATTCAATTTTGAACATTTTGATATATAACATGTTATATATAAGGCATTGTTTCAATTTATTATGTAATTATCAAAATAAGTCTACGCGACAGCGAAAAATGGGCTATCACTGAGGAGAAAAATGATCATCACTTGTAGGGTTAAGGACCAATACACATATTTCCCCCATCTGATTTTGAAATTATAGACCATACAGGATGTCTCGTTAGTAACCAGACAAACGTCTGGAGGTAATTCCTTGGGTTAAAACAAACAAAATTTTCTTGTGTACAAATCGTCTATCTCGCTCCATTATCTGGTTATCTCTTTATGTGTTTTTTGCTAATAACTTAATATCTCTCAAGTTATTTAAGATAAAACCATGAAAATTGGTATGAATGTTGTTCTTCATAGTGTTGATGTATCATTTAAATGTAATTTTTTTTACAAATATCCTTTTCAAAATGGCGGCAATTTTAAATTTTTAAGCTGCCATTTTTATTTTTTTAAATAGGCGCCTGGCCTAAACTGCCCAGTCAATAATTACTCAAAAATAAAATAACAAAATATATATATATATATATATATATATATATATATATATTCATGCATTTTTCTGTACTACGTTTTTGTTTTTCTTATTTACTGTAAGACCTCATCGACAAGTTTTGCTTAACTTGGTGAGCCCTAGATTTTGTACGCAAATGAGCAATATCAAATAAATAAGTAAACATTTGAGTTTTTTAATTATACACTTCTTTTACCTGATAATACTGAGATGCAAGTTAGGCTATGTCATTATTTGAAAGAGAATATCAGCCTTTTTTAATTTTTTGTTCTCTAAGCACTCATTAAATTGGTTAATTTTAAAAGTACTTAAAATAATTTCAGAAAGAAAGGGAAAATGAAGACAAATTTAACTTTTGTGGTAGGTACTATTGCGTAATTATTTGATTTAGCACATTATGCATTTTCAAGTTTTTTATCCCAAAATACGCAAATAATGTGCTTAATTTGAAAAAAAAAAAGTTCTTTCCTAAATCCATCATTGTTGGTGTAAATACAATGCTGTGGATACTGAAATTAAGCGGAATTTTATCCTGATCACAAATATGGCAAGGGTTTTGCAATCAGACAATTATTAAGCGTGTTAGAGCCGGAAATGTGCTTGTTTCAATAAGGTTGTTAGGTTTGGTAAGGTAATGTTAGGTTTAATTAGGTTAGGTTATTAAAAAATAATCAATAAAGCCAGCCTAACCTTACTAAACCTAACCTAACCTATACTTACAAAAATAACTTTGTCCATATACACTGGTCCGGTGTTGAAACCGGAGATGGCCCGATTTCAAAATCCTTTACATATTCTTGATCAGGACAAAATTCCGTACACTTTGAGTACCCACAATGCTATATTTTAGTTTAAGAAAACGTTTATCAAATTTGACAAATTTCCCTCTTGGTAAAAAAAACCTTACTTTTCGCTGACGCAAAATGTTTTTCCTTAAAAAGTCTTCTTAGTACTTTCAAAGTTATCCCATTATTTTGGTGTTATATTGAATAATGCATGATGTGCTATATTGAATAATTATCAAATATTGCATTATGGATACTCAAATTATGCAGAATTTCGTCCCGATTACAAATAAGTCATGGGTTCTGTAATCTGTTCACTATTAAGCATGTTGGAGCCGGAAATGTGCACTAATATACTTTTAAAAAACTAACCAATGAAACCAGCCTAACCTTACTAAACCAAACCTAAATTGAGCTTATGGTAGTTTTGCCATACGTAGGAATTCTCATTCAAAATAAATTTGTATGACAGTAAGAGAAATTAGCATAATGTAAGTTGACAAAATAAAATAATTCTGGTGAGACGATCATTGTTTCACTGATTTTAAATATAATACGGAGCCTGTAGGATTAGGGTTAACATCATGTTGATTCGCTAAATGAGCTTTTTACCCTTTCTTATCCATAAACCAGACCTTTGCCTCGTTTATTCAGATTCCGTCATTATTTGTTATTTCTCCATTTACTGGCTAGATAGTCAATTTTGTGTCATCCAATCAGTTGTTATTATGCATTAGTATTCTTGAACAGAAGGGTGAAAATAAATCATAACCGATTATTCATACTGATGAAATGGCAAAACATTAGTAATTTCTTCATTGTTATAACCTCTAACTATTTTATTTTATTTTTTATTTATTTATTTTTTTGCTCATAACAGAATAAATCCAATTACAATGAAAGCAGTAATGCTAGGTAAAGTGCCTTCCCATTTTGTCTTCTTCTCCAAAAACACAAACTTCATTAACCTCAAAATTAATTTAACAATAAAAACCAAATCATACAACAGCAAACATAACAATAGAATAATTTATATAATTTTCAGAAAATTAGAACAAGCTAACCATTTAGCAAATTCATGACTTCAACAAAAATATTTGTACTTATTCAAAACAATAAAAGCAAAGAAAGAGTTAAAAAAAATCAATAAATATTTTTATTGAACCTTTTAATAGTTACAGGTTACAATTTGTAATATAATATAATTTATTCTGTAGTTTTGTACACTTATTTAGATGTTTTATATCGTAGGCTTGAGCGGCTGGTGTCATTGCTAATAACTAAAGCTTTCGGTTACGACCCCATCAAGCTGTTATCTACAATATTTAAATCACCAAACGTTTCGCCCATACTGTGATGTGATGTGGCATTCTTAGTCTCATAGATACTTCTGAGGATGCCACATCACAGCATGGGCGAAACTTTCGATGATGTAAATATTGTAGATTTAACACCTTGACACGGTCGTTACCAGAAGCTTTAGTTGTTATTTAGATGTTGTTTACACTCTACATAAGGGTTCCTCACTAGGATTTCATGACTAGCCTTGTTACTTTCTTCAAAGTAATCTAAGGGTCGCAAGTACATATACATACAGTTTTTTTTCATATGTTTTTGTCTGTCTCTCTGCTATTAATTTAGTGTTTTGCACATTAAAACAAAGACTGAGCATTTTTGTGGCTTATGAAAATACAAAAGTGATTGTTACTTTACTAAATTATTGCAGTTTTAAACAAATGTTAAGGGGCTTAAAAATTTGTGTTAAGATGCGGTCCGAGGGCCACGTACTCAGTATCCCAGTCCTACATAATGTGAATATAAATCAACTACCACCCTATCATTTGTTATTGAATTATATGACATCATCCATAAAAGCTGTGACGAAGAGTGGATGACTGTTCAGCAATACAGTAAATTAAACATTAGCTTATTTATACTGTTAAAATTTAGTTCTCTGAAGCAAAATACCATCCAAGCTGGCCATCCAATGTAGAAGGAGTGAATCTTTCCTCTGACCAACTTGTACAGAAAAACTTTATTTTTTGGTAGTTTCAATACCTATTTCATCATTCTTAGACCCCAAACCCAGACTAAATAACTCGTCATATGGAACTGAAAAGGTGTAAATATCAAATTTAAAAAAAAGAAATGTAAAAATCTTTTTTGTATTTTCTCCAAGCTTTCTTCGCAAGTTATATGGACTGGGCTCCATATAAGTGTTGCACTCTCCAATCTCAAACTAACCAAGGACTTGTACAATGTTATAAAAGTTGTTCACATTTTAAAATTGGGTTTCTGTTTAA